>ML994675.1:518493-810791 GCA_010093925.1 Zopfia rhizophila CBS 207.26 | reverse complement strand
AGCGACGGCGGAGAGGAAGAAAATGATTAACTACCAACAGAGGAGACTCTAGAAAGGTGGCTAAGCCTCTATCACGACGATGGCTCATTTCAAGATTGATGGTGCTAAGCCTAATTTGGATAATTGTATAGGTTTGTAGAGCTTCAAAAAAGCCTTTTGACCCTCCACTAACAATTGCTTAGTAACACTAATTAGTTATATAACTACATAACTATAACTGAAACTACTCCAATTTGTTATCACATAACTAAAACTAAGGCCTCTAGTTACATTATACTAGTTATGAACATCCCTGGCCACCGACACAAAGGTCATTGCTGGCGAGAGAACTCGTAGATGGTCTCGATCCTCATCCAGCAATTCTGATGAAAGTGAAGCGAGCGAAACCGGATACCTTGAGCGAGTCGTTGAAGAAGTCATTGAAATAGCAAGCGATGACTCCTACCAAGAAGCGCCAGGCGGCGGAGCCGAACCACGCCGTCGCCGCAACGCGCGAAGCTCAACACGAGTTCACGACAATCCTCCAAGACAACATGTTTGACAGGGAAGAGCCATCTCCACCCCGTGCACAGACTATAACATCCGAAGAATGGGATCGCCGTCGGCGTCAGTTCCAGGTTGTCCGAGTTCGAGCGGTTCCATGATTGCCAGTCGAGAACTGCAACGACCGCGGATAAAGGCACATAATACCTCGAACCTGCCACTAATAGCAGGGAAAATATCCGACGCTTACGGCCACACCCTTGTGGATGTTTCGATTTGTATAGATTATTAGAAGGGTTGAGGTACATGTGACGAAGCTTACCACAGGGTCCGCAGAAGTTTATAAGTCACGTGGATGCCTCACTTTCCTCCTACCCAAACAGTCATTATGTAGATTTGTATGAGAAACACACTGAAACTGTCATTTTATGCATTTCGTACATAAAATCGTCCAAATACGAAAAATTGAAGCTCAAATTTGGTGTTGAGAATCAAAACTAGCCCAGCCAATGCCTCTGTGGCCCGTGCACTGGGCTTTGTTCTCTCTATTTTATAGAGAGCCGAGGATCAATATAAATATATAGCTCGGTAATTTACTATAGTCCAGCTTCGAGAACGTTCTAAATAGAAACAGGTGTTGAAGATTGACCACTTGAGCCTTGTCAGAGGCAGACGAACACGTCCGATGACGCTAGCAGGGAGGACGGCCGACCCGCTCCGGCCACATTCTTGCCAGAGGCGGAGTATTTCTGTGGTATAGATGAAGAGGGATGAGAAGAAGGGCGTGGTCGCTCGCGAAAGCACATAACTTGTTAGGATCTCGTGTGGCGAGCTCCAAAAACGGTTCCGGTCAGATCCAAGCAAAAGCAAAGGTCCCGGAATAGTAGCGAGGACCAGGGGCACAACCGCACCACTTTGGGAGCTAGAACAGGGCCCACGGAAGCCAGATTAGGCACAGCCAAAGCAGTGCGGAAGCTGCGACTTCGCAATGCAGTGCAACATATGGCTATGTCTACGTCGTAGGCTTCCATAGCACAGAGGAAAAACACTACACCGCGTACGAGCTTCACAGAACACCCTTTGACGCCTCCACCGACGAACGAGAAGCCCCTCTCGCAAGCCCAACGAGTTATCGCGCTTTTGAAAGCCATCCGAGCGGGAAAGCACACCAAGCAGGACCCCTGGATAGAGTTCCAACTTGCACCAGGGGAATACAATGAAATAGAGCGCCAGCTTGGTCGATACGAGGCGCTGTTGGGATTACGTGAAGGACAAGATACGGTGCGTGTGCTCCAGGAATGGTAGCGGCGGTAGCTAACAATGCGGATTGAATAGATATGACTATCGGGGAGAAAGTCATCTACTTGTCGTTCGGATGCCGACCGGCGTACATGAGCTCTTTGTTGACGGTGTTGAGGATGCGATTCGAAGCCAGCTGAAAACAATTCGCAGTGGAGGTGACAAGGCAGCCCTCTTCGCGCAGAAAGTACGGCCGGCCCGATCTACTAAGATATACTTCCCAGTCGACAATGCTCCACCTGGCACGAGGTCAAAATATGAGCCGGATGCTTCTTTTTGGCATAAAGATGCACGGTATCCTGGGGTTATAATCGAAGTAGCATATTCGCAGAAGAGGAAGAGGTTGGCTCGGCTAGCTGAGGATTATCTTCTGGATTCGAACGCTAGCGTGCAAGTTGTTGTTGGCCTGGACATCGAATACGGCAAGAAGGGATCGCGGAAGGCGACGCTATCAGTGTGGCGGACTCACATAGTTATTACTGCTGAAGGGAATGAGTTGAGAGTGGTTTAAGAAGTTGCGGATGAGGTAAATTCTATCCTACGATATGTTTTCTGTACCTAATATTCTTCATAGGCGTTCCGCGACGACCAAGGAAATCCTACCAATCTTCTAGGCCTGCGACTTCAGCTGACAGATTTTACTTATGAAGAACTTGCACACAATGAGCTCGGAGAGGATAATCGAGAACTAGTCGTTTCTGCGCACCAACTCGGCGAATACCTCGACGCGGCAGAGACTATGATAGGACGGCTAGATTTACTTGGCGAGCATACAATTGCTCCTGGACTCAAGAAGCGGAAACGATCAGAGACACCTCCCGACCAAATCACTTCTGGTGATGAAGCGGGGTATATTAAGCAAGAAGAGAGAGCCGCAAAGCGTATGGCGGAGGACGATTCCGATTATGAAGATGCGTCAATCTAGAGCTCGCCAGAGTGAAAGCAAATTGGTTCAAAGTTAGTGGAGTCTTGCTTCCGAGTTGCGACGCGCTCTGCTCAGGCTGAACATCATCGGCCTCGTCGATTCTTCGCCGCTTAGGGCTGGCGCTGCGATGCGAGCTTGGGGCGGGCACATTCACATGGCGCGCTCCCGCTTTAAGGGAGCTGGGTGCAGCTTTGAATCGTCATCGGGCAGAGGAGTCGGGGGGACGCGGGATCGATCCGCGGAGGCAAGCCACAAGCTGACGCGATCGTACCGAGACATAGAAGGAGGACTTTCTGAGTCCATTGTTGTGGGTATGAGAGTTTTAGAAGCCTAGTTATTACATAACGTCGGGTTGCTTGTTGTTATGCGGCGGGTGCACTAGCGTTGAGCGTCAATTGCCGAGGTGCACTATCACGTGTATTGCGCTCCGTATCATTATCAGGATACGGGGTGGTTGTTTCTTTCGGCAAATTGCAGCACGCCAAGCGGAAGCTTGGCCTGGTATTCCTTGGCATACATGAACTCTGGTCAAATGCGACCTCGAAGGCTAATACAGTACAACCACTTAACTAAACTGTCGAGTAAACATCTACAGAATTCGCCATCTCACAAGGGTGTAGCTGGAGTGGCTCGGCCGCCCTCCCTGTTAGCCCTTATCCTCACTATCTCCATCTGTCAGAGTCACGATCGTGTCTATGTCCTCTCGGGTGGCGTAATGAAAGCTTTGCTAGAAATCAAGTCCTTCATTATCAGGAAGCGGATGCATGCCGCAGAACCAGTACTCGTCGATAACTGGACTCGCCAAGCTTGCCCGCTAGTTCACATCAAATTACCATGACCGATTTTTCAGTTGGTGGAAGTTGAAGCACGCGACCCTGCGTCTGCCCCTGACATCTTCGCATAGTTCAACGCCACAGACCGCCCACCGCGTCATTTTATCTGCAAAGCCGTTATCATGGTGGGTAATCATCTCGCTTGGCGTGCCTCCTTTGCCCCTTGCAATGATAGGCAGCGAATCACATTCGTCATACGTGTGAAATAGGATCATTCTGAATCCGTTTATCCCATGCACCGCCGGGGGCACCCAATGATTTTCTGTGGCGTAGTCACCCCTCTCGCTTAACCTTTGTGGCCAAGTGACTGTGCCACAAGCCTTGATTGGCTGCATCCAGATGCCCCCCGGGGGGCAGAATCCGGCGGTGCATGGGATACTGTAGCTGCGTGAGCTGAAAGAGAGGTTGCCAACGATCTTCTCGCGTGTGGCTTTTGCACTTCGGTCCCTCTTAGTTCGCAGCCCCTGGCGAACCCCCGCGCTCAGCTCGAATATCAGTCTCCCCGAGCCCACCGTCAGACCCAAGTCTCAGTTCTTGCTCGTTATTGCGAGGTCGTAGAGTACAAAAATGGCCCACTGCCATGAAGTTCAAAGGTATGCCTTACCCACACTCGTTCAACTGATCTTAGGACAGCCTAGTTTTCAATTGCCCATCAACTGACCAACTGTCAGTCCAGTTCTTGTAGTCCTTCAGCTGCCCCACCTTGGGAAGAATATCTCCTGCCAATAGGGGCTTGCTTCAGGCTCGCGTCCAAAGCTCAATATCAATTTGGCTCTCAGCATACTGCAGCGCAATCCGCACTTTTTCCAACTGAGTTCCCTATTCAGTCCAGAGTGCTCAGGACATCTCCACCATGAATACCCAGGAAGAGGAGGCCGATCCTTTGCAGGGTACCACGGACGATAATCTCCGAAGCACATTAACGACCATCCTTGCTTCGGTCAAGAATCGACCGCACCTTCAAACCGAGTTTCATAAACTCCTGCTGACGAACATCCCTAGTAAGATCTGTTTCTCCTCTTCTTCCCATGCATGGAACCTGATTGAATAGGCCAACTCCAGAATGCACCAACAGGTATCCGTACAAGCACAACATCAACCCAGTATCGCTCCAGTGGTTCCAGCGCTTTCTCATATTCAAGCCTCCAGCCCCAATCTAGCAGGTCCTCGGCACTCTCGTATACAAGCCTTCAACCGCATTCTAGCAGGTCCTCGGCACTCTCGTATACAAATCTCCAATCGCATTCTAGCAGGTCCGCTGTTCTCTCAACGAGTCTCGATCCTCCTTCGATAGATTCGACCACCATCAGCGACCGAACGGCACGCCCATCCTCTCCCTCCCCCGCTGAACCACGGTTCTACTTCTGCACTTCTTGTAGAGAGATTAGGAAACAAACATCATTCGGAACCAAGGCCGATTGGAAAAAGCATGAGTCAAGATACCACGACACTGGCTCGGATTGGCTTTGTGACGTCAATGGATGCCTCAAAATTTTCAAGCTCAAGAATGACTTGAACAAACACCGCCAAGAGTGTCATGGTGATTCAAAACAAAAGCCTGCCGAGTTTGCAAGGAAGACTTTGTTTCCTTGTGGGTTTTTGGGTTGTGGGTACACAACCACCACATGGGAAAGGCGATGCAACCATGTGGCTGAATGTATGCAATTGGGGAAGCTGTGGACTCACACGAATAAGATGCGTGCCCTTCTGAAACAAGACCCCTGGATCCATGAGAGTTGGAAGGCTGTTCGGAACATGCAGTGCACGCAGTGCGGCATCTCGAAATCTCAATTACAGTGGGATCCGGAGACATCGCGAACTGTCATGGAGAGACTTGAATGCGAAGATGTCGACTCCGGATGCAATGGTTTCTTTCTGGAGGTTTTCAGACTTGGCCTACCACCCACATGGCAAGCTCCCACAGCTGATCTGCAGTCGGAGCAGACCTCCATATTCTCTGTCGCAATAGAACCACAAGCCGAACTCCAATCTTCCGGACACGAGGCTCCAATTGTGTCGAATCCATCTACTATGACTCTATGGGATTACGCGGTCGCAACCACGATGCCTTCGTTTGCCTCTCACGTCGATACAAATATCACCCTGAATTCCGCGAACAATCGATGGAGCGTGGTGATGCTCGATTCTCCGCAAGTACCGACCGATGTCGAGAGCTCGGATGGCGTTCCAGCTCAAACTTTCCTCAATCCCACCGCCCCGAACTTCCACAACATGGCAACTCATGGCGAACACCAGTTCTTTCCATGGGATTTGGATCTGATTCAGAAACAAACAGACTCTACGAGAAGAGCCCGGAGTCACAAAAACTTGCGCACTTCGCCTCCCCCTCTACTCTCGGAATCCACCACCATTAGCGCGAACTCCTTGCCTCGGGGAACTTCTAGCATGGCTGTTGCACCTCATTCGATCCTTCGGTCCAATGTCCCCCAACCGGATTTCTCATGGGTCAATCTTGCTGAACATTAGATTTTCTTTACTTTGTCCACGGCGCTGTTCATTGTTTTCGGATCCGCATTTGCCTAGTAGTGTCCAATAGCTCTATTTCTCTACACTAATGTCTCAATACTGTATCATTATTCTTTACTTCTTGTTACTCGGGTAGTCTCTCGCTGGGTTTGACCGGATCAATGTCTTGTGTCGAACTCGCGTTGGAGGTTGGATTGTGCGTTTTCTTTTCTTTACTCCGATTGTACAATCATCTCTTGTAATTCATGTTGTCATGTAGAAGATGTGATGGCACGATGGAAAACGAATTAGTGACATAAACGCAATCATTTCATATTGTTGAAATGAAAGTGGTCACAGATAGCTATGAATGTGAGATAATTAGCGAATTTGGAAAAACTTGCCCAACGTTTTTCCTTCTGCTAATTGGGTGACTCATCACAGGATTAGGGCCGGAGTCGGTTATATCTTACCGCGCAGTGCGCTACTGGGCTTGAAGGCGTTCGTTGTGGTTTGCGAAGACAGAAAGCCGTAGGATTGCGCGGTGGCACAGGTAAAGCTATTCAATATGTCGAATTCACAGAGCATATGTAGTCAAAGTACACGATGTCAGTATATGATGCGACAGCTGATCCTATTGATCAATGAAAAGTATGACAATGCGCGGTCGATTAAATGTTCGCTAGCCAACGTACTGCGCATGTAAAATTGGTCGGCGCATCGATACCACGACAGCGAGTCCATACACCTCATGCTGTGGGTCCACATCCATTAGGACGAGCATGAATATAGACCGCATGGGCGTCTTGTCTATAGCTGCTAGGCGCAGCACATGTATCACGTGGTTATGAGATCGTCCGACACGAAGATACCAATCATAGTTTAGTCTGTTTTGGTATCATCGAGTGGTCCGAGTCTAGAGAGGGATCTTTTCCTCCATAGAGTCGGGCAGCTGGAGAAGGGCTGAGTCGACATCCACTGCCGTAACGAAGTTGCTGGTCCTCTTCCAGCGTCTGCTTTTATTGTCCTAGCGCAAAAGGATAAGCAATCTTCATAGTCTTGTTGCATTAGAGCACCATACAAACTCAAGCTGCCTAGTCTGCCCCGTCTCGTAGAAGCTTATAATCTTCCGATCCCGGATGAGATTTTTGAAATCTACCAGCTGATACGCTAGCAGGTCAGACTTGCTTCTGATCTGCTCTAGCAGCGCATTCCGCGGGTGATTGTTCTGCCCAGCCAGCATCTTCTAGATATCATCTACTACTAGTCCCTTGTGTGGGATTCCAAACAGAAGCATGCCGTATGCAGCTTTGTGGAGAGACACTATTGTTGGATGGTCGTCTTCGTTCGTCTGAACTGCCTTAACTAGGCACTATGATGCTGTTTAGCCTTATGCTTATATCTATGCCACAGTGGACAACGTACGTGAGCGAGAATAATATCACCAAAGCTGTGCGTGATGAAGAACAGCGGCCGCTTTCTCAGCTAGGGTGTCGTGATCGTCAGCCTCGTGTCCACGCTCTCGTCATAGCACGTCGCAACAGTGCTCACCTCCTCTGTGTTCCAGACCTTCTTAAGCTCCTCTATCAGCTCCCGCCCGTAATCCATAATTGTGTCGATCCCATGTGTGGATAGCTTCGAGTTGTAGCCGTAGATCATCGTGCGGCAGCATGGCAGGTCCTTGGATAGGAAGTTGCGCAGCCACATGCGCCCGAGGTTTCCCTTTCCCCTCCACGAGCCGTATGCGTGTCCGTCGAGGCCAGTGATGGCGGTAGGTCAAACATATATTACTAAGGGAAGAAATGTTACCTACTCAGCAGTAACCGGCGAGTCCGGCTTTGGCGTGTACAGCTGAGTGAACCCGAAGAAGTGTTGATCGAAACTAATGTCCGTGTCGCCCATCTCGACCTGCCAGTCACCCAGCGGGTTGGCCATCAGTTCGGACAGGAATGCAGGCACTCCGCCGTGGAACTCGACCAGCGTGACTTTTTCCTCATTGTTGTAGCAAGAGGGCACAATAGCCGTATTGACAGTCAGCTTCGATTGTTCGTCCTCCGCCAGGTTATCGTCGATGGCAGCTTTCAGTGACGTAGCCAGCTCATCGTCAGGCTGCAAGGCTGGCAGGCCGGTGACGCGGAAAACGGGGCCCTTCTTCCCGGCGGCCACGCTGGTGAGGGTGTCCGGGTTGGGCGCGGCGACCGCCAGCGTCTCTGAGCGGCAGACGGAAAGTAGGTAAGTGGAAGGTCAGTTGCATCGTGGAGCTAGAGGCAGCGGAGGGCGGCAATGGCTGGTCTGTAGGCAAGGCTGAGTGCAGGATTGGCCAGCCCTTAGGCGACGTTGAAGAGCGACCGCTTATCGATAGCGACCGCCTGTTACTGTACCACCCAGCTCCGCGTCGGCTCGCGCCGCAGACGAGATCGCCTGTTCATCACTGGCCTATCGGCGCCCGACATGGTTGAAGCTAGGTATCTGCAAAACAGTTGCTATCCCATGTACACTATTCTGTTAGGGCTCAACTGATTGGCCATCCACCTACATTTGTTATCTGCCGTCGACAAATGTGTGGCTAGGGCGCCTCATTTCCTTGTTTAAAGCGGCAGGCTAGGATAGCGCAAATAAGGAACGGCCGAGGTATAAAGCATGCTAACGAATGGTATTAAATTGTAATCTTCGAGACTCGACACTGAGCGTCGCCACCGCTAGCAGGGAGGACGATCGACCCGCTCCGGCCATGACATTGTGAGGTGGCGAATATACAAGAGGTGAGCTGGTTAATGGGGAGGCAGAGAGTAGCCAAGGTTAAGTTTGATCGCAAGGCTGCGAAGCTTAAGTCGGCCCGCTTGCTAAGACTTTGCACAGCCACAGGCCTGACAGCCACAACCATGCTTAACGGCTGCTGCCCTACGTCAGATTGCGTTACGATTATGTTAGCAATTCTGTGCTAGCTCGAATTGGTAGTCGCTCCGATCAGAGGTACCGACCAGGGTGGCGATCCCGAATAATTTGAGCGCCACCAGCAGCCCTACGGCTAATTATTACTTCTTGGTAGTGCCATTGGATTCTCTAGCTTCGATAGAGACGCCTAAGGGGTTGCGACAGTAATGCAAGCGTAGTGGCGGCCTTCTGGCGTACAAGGCTCGTTTTTGTTTAAAATAACAACTCTTCGCGAATCATATAGCAAGGCATCCACGCAAGGGTAATTTTTATATAAGTTGGATTATGGCGCTTTAGAAATAGTCTGAGCGTGTAACCTAAGGTGGATATAGGAAAATTTAAGACGCGTGGAGAAGTTCTGTGGCTTTAAAATGGAAGTACCTATAGTTTGTTCCGTTACGGCGGTTGTTCCGTTACAGGTGGACGGACGTTAGTTATTTAGCTTGGAGTAGTTTCGAGCCGATGTAGTCAGATGACTAAGCGTTGCTGCCACGGCACGACGGCCCGCTTGGCATCTATTTACACGAGTCCGCCCATTTTTTGCATTCGTACCTTCAAAACGCACGCGCGATGACATCCCCCGAACCTATATCTCCGAAACTGTTCGCTCGCGATATCACTGCTTATAGCGATGCAGAGCTTGACCGGTACCTCGAAGAAACCGGAAGGTTAGCGCTTTGTCTAGTATACGTGATTCTTGTCCTACACCAGCTCACATCAACTCTAGAACTGTCGGTGTTGAAGACCCTGAGAATCTACCGGAAGATTTCATTCAAAGATTAAGGTAATTGACTCCGTATACATACTCTCCGACCCTTCTAATAGCCGTGAGCAGGGATCGAGCGCACCCCACAATCCAGTCCCGTCCAGTCGACCTGGACCAAGTAGCTGCACGACTTCTGCAAGTACCTACCGACAAAGAGGCGCCGCCTCGATCGTTCTTCCCTCCGGCTCGACCGCCCGTATACGAGGAAGAACCATACCCTGAGGATGATTATCACCAGTTGTGGGAGACTGGCTCTGCGTCGACTCAACCCTTGGATGAGGAGAAACAATACCGAGATAGTCTACAGAGAGAGACTGAGGCATACTATGCACTTGTTAATGACGGGGGCCGGCCTTCACATCCGCTTAGCCTTCTCGAGGATATTGTCAAGAACCCAGGAGAGTACCGTGAGATTCTATCGTTTTGGCAGGACCGCGGTAAACTAGAGGATTGGGAAGTATTTACAACACAATTGTCGAGGTGGACAGGTTTCCGCCAGCTCCAACAGTACGCGAGGGGCCGGCATGTCAAGGAATGGGAAGAAGATCGACGATTAGCGAGCCAGTATGACCATGTCGATGCTGAACAGCTAGTGTTTGTCTTCGGGCAATGGAGGAGCTGGGAAATCTTTCGTCGGGCACCAACAGCCCACGACGGGAGAGGAAGGGCGCTTTCCCATATATGTCAGAGTGGTGAAGGACCGGCTCACAAAACATGGGTTCACACGGACATTTCAGCTCGACCAGAATCCAGCTCGGCAAGACAAGTTGGCGACATGGATCGAATACCTGGGCTACGAGTACTGGTGGTACGACCAGTACGCACTTTCGAAGCGTCAACAGCAACGGCTTGATGACGCTTGGAAGAAGCTCGTTAACGCGAAGGTATTGAGGCCCTTTAAGACGCAGGAGTTTATATGCAGTATTGAATCTGGGTTTCTAGAACAGAACGAAGAAGACAGCGCTAAGGAGGCTGTAGAATCTGCGAAATCGGCCGTGATGTTGGCCCGAAAAGCTATCTCGGAACCACGGCGCGTTAATCGCTCCCCAAAAGAGTCCCAGAAAAGGCTACTAGAAGCGCAATCTAAGCTGGACGCGGTAGTGAACGAGTATAATTCAATCAAAAGGCGACATAATCTCATCTACGGATTCACTGAGGGAACAAAGAATAACCGGTTCGCCAAGCACAATACAGAACGTCATAGTATACTACTACGATAGATGCTACAGCAACTCCCTTTAATCAAGCTCGAATTAAAGCAATCCGACACGGCCGGGAACGACTCGGACGGAAGGGGTCGCAGGAGAAGACTGAAACTTAATCGAGCCGGCGAACTCAGTAAAGGACAGGGTCCCACAGACCAGAGCAGTAATAACGGAAAGACCCCACAACCTCGGACCGCAGAACGCGCATAGCCTCTACTTCCCAAGGAGGTAAGAAACGTAAGCGCCGCAGCCATGACACAGTTAACGAAAAACGGCCAACTAAGCGGTCAAGACATAACAGTCAAAACCGGTGCCTCTCCAACCGGAAGACATCTGAATTTGTGGATACAACGGTAGCAACCGGAGGGTCACATAGCTCTAAAACCGCTGCAGTAAGAACGGTAAAAAGAGAAAGGCAACTAACTAAGTTGGCAGACAAGGGAAGACGAGGTGTGAATACTGGCAATTTTTCCAGCCCAAGCCCTTCGCTACGAAGCCGCAAGAAGTCTACACTAAACACTCCGCAGCCCTCTACAGCTACTAAATCCCTCCGCCGCAGCACTAGAATTGCGGAAAGAGAACAACAATTGTGTACCGCAATTGCGGTATTATCTAATAGCGTCAAACGTCCCCATTAAAGGATCCCCAAGCTAACGCAGATGCCAACGCCTCCCTTAACAGAGCCGCAAGAGCTAGAGGCACCGTCACCGGTAACAAAGAGTGCAAAAGAAGCCGCTTAGAGCGGTCAGCGTGACACGTTAAAACCACAGAGAATATCAAAGAAGAAGAAGAAGGGCAGACCCCGTTTACGACCATCAAGCGACTGAGACGGCCAATAAGGAATAAGAACGGCAAGTACGGCGGGAATTCATGGTTCAGACCACCTGCCCCAAATCCTCGAGTGGGAGGACTATAGGCTTTTCACGTAATTTCAAGAGGGCATGACTAGTACAGCTGCTTATCGACCATAGTGCGGACATCAACGCGACGGATAGGTTTAAAAGGACGGCACTGCTTAATACAGCTACTTGTCTACCACAGCGCGGACATTAACGTAACAGATAGGTTTTAAAAAACGGCGCTGCTTAATGCAGCTTTAAAAGGACACGAGGCGGTAGTATAGTTGCTACTCAACCGCGGCGCGGACATTAACTCAAAGACTTACAACGGATGGCCAGAGAGTACTGTGCCTAGGCTTGCCCTTTAATAAAAGAGGCTCTATTATTCGCTACAACCGGCATCACCTATAGAGGTATTAAAGTAGTAAGAGGGGCCTCTGCGTGCATTATAAGTGTAACAATTCCCTCTTAAGAATAGATATAACAATCATCCATTATAGATTAGAGACCTAATACAAACTCTTGTGTCTTACAAACGATCCTTACTTCCTCGTTTTCAGATTCCTTCGTCCAAACCGCTAGTTCCTACCTTACTTACCCGTTTATTGCATATACTCAGCCCCGTAGTACTTTCATTACAGCTTCCAAGTTCTTAATCTCAGATTCCAGCATGGATTGCTAACGCTTTGTCTCTTCATCTTCCCCAACAATTGTCTCAAGCTGTTCATCGTCAAGGCCCATAACCAGCTCAGAACGAAAGATCTTCACATTACACACAGAGAGTCTCTATTAACGGCAGGTGAGTCATCTAACCTCGAAATGGCGTATTGTAGGTACCATACTAGATATGCTATGTTCTGCTTTACGAAGAGCTGAGTCACGAATACCTAAGTTCAAACTCTAGTTTTCCGCCCTAAGGTTCCATCCCGTAGTACATAATAGATAACATGTACTAGTAGTAAGTCCATCTAAATACTAGGCAACTAATATTTCCTCTTCCTTCGCTACCTTCACTTTGCCTCTTAAGGCTGCCCTTTCACCAACTTCAGTACTCTCCTTCCCCCTTTACTACCCCCAGCCTAAGAACCAATATATAAATCTGCCTACCACCTCCGCCTTTCCTTCTCATTTAGCCCCTCTCTCTTCTACAACCTTCCAATAGCTTCTAGCAGTGCTAGCGGCGGCAGCGGCGACAATAGACCTCCCGGCCAAGACCTCCGTCTCTTCAACCTTAGCAATAAGATACAGTTTGCGTAGGATACAGTCGACTCATAAGGTAAGTAGCCCTTTATACCTTGTACGTTATATTAATACCGCTTTGTAGTTCGTCTCAATGGGAACAACTCTATTACACTCAACCACCTCCGCTCTCTCACTCCTCTCTTAGCCCGCTACCTTGTCCTAGCTAGAAGGAGGTTCAGCTTCATTGACCTTATCTGCCTTAGTCTCTTCCCTAGTTCAGCCCAGCCCCAGATCAACCCTAACTGGGCCGTGTTTCCAAATAACAACCAATACCGATGGGCAGGCAACGACGCCTATTCACTCATCATCTTCGAAGCCAATGGGTCTTGGACGCTTCACGCAAACGGTACCTATGGGACCTGGAACCAGGACCGGCTAGCCGCCCTGTTCGGCCATTGTTCTCGAGGTGCCCAAGGATTCCAGACCTACATCAACGTCCCACGCACTAGCCGGAACTCAGCCTATCAAGCATGCCTCCAGTCCATGAGTCCTTTCCGGACGTGCCGTCAAGTAGTCCTAGGCTTCGCTAATCACCGGACGTCCTACTGTTTTCGGGTCAATGCACTAACTGCGTGTTTAAAGGGCATGACTACAGCTTTGCGGCTTTACACGGTACGCAACCTCTTTGTGTTCCCACTTAAATACGTCTCTAACAGGCATACAGGAGACTCAGACAGCGACTCCTAGGGTAGAGCTAGCTACACAGTTCCTCGTCAAAGCAGAATGCCGTATATAGAGCGAAAAGGTGGCTGGCAAGAGCGTATGCGGAAATAGATCCATAAAAATTGGAATTAGAGTGGCGATATCCATGCCATATTACTATTACGTATTGCCTATAAGTATGCTTACTATAAGGGCGCCGCGTTAGAAGCGTAACGCACGAAGTCGACGAGGGCTGATATATAACTACTTTAGCATATGACCCGAGTCAAGACCATACTAGGCCTAATCAGAGTGGAGGAGTAGTATTGCGTAGCTATTAATAGCCCCAGCAAATCTGGTTAGCGCAAAGATTTAGTAATAATCATCTTGAAAGCTGCACATGCGATCTAAACAACACTCTTAATACCATCAGAAAAGTCATATTAATTTATTATGCCATCTTAGGATACGCACGAGAAAGCGGCCTATGACCCTTGTGGGCTGGATGCTGAACCTGGAAAATGTTTTAAACTTAATCGAAACAATAACAACAGGATAATACACCATTTCTTTTAGAATATCCAATTCCTTCACGCAGCGTATCTTCTCCCTAACGGTGCAAATTCGTCCCCCCATGTCGCGATAACTACAAAGGGCCATCCCAATAGTACGACGCGCGCTGTTCAAATCTAGATAAGCGAGAATAGTCATGAAGGTCTTGGCAGCATAAAGTTCTCATAAATATTGTCTTCAAAGGAATGATTGCATTGATTCCTACAATACTGAAGGTAATGACTGATTAAATACATAATAGTCAAATAGGCAGTAACGATAGTACGAATCTTTAGTGACTCACGTTGCCGTGGTGGCAAAGTGGTGGCAAAGTGGTAGCAAAGTAGCAAAGTGGCAAGGTTGCCCATTCTAGTTTTACCAACACTCCCTCTCAAGCTTGCGTACGATGCTTTTGGAGATGTCTTAATCATGCCTCTTCTTTGCCTTATCAGGGTCTAGCCTGCAATGATTGATAAATCGAAGGTGTAATTCTAGACTAACAGCTTTAGTTAAGCCGTCTGCTACCATTTGATTGGTTGGCAGGTAGAGTGTGGTAATTCGTCCGCTTTATACCTACTCTCGTACGTAGTGGTATTGTACGTCGATGTGCTTGCTACGCTTATGGAATTCAGGGTTCTTGCCCAAAGCAATAGCGCTTTTATTGTCTGCGTGAATCTCGATAGATTCTTGATGAAGTCCCAATTCAGTATGCAGTTACCTGAGCCAGATGGCTTCTCTTATGGCTTGACACATGGCCATATATTCTGCTTCTGTAGTCGACAAAGCGACTGTCAGCTGACGCTTTAAAGTCCAGCTGATGGGTCCTCCGTTCAGGGTAAAGATGTAGGCTCCCGTTAAGCGTCTGGTTGCAGAATCTTCAGCAAAGCTGGCATCTGTATACCCAGCAATTTTGTCGTTACTTTCTCCACCAAACGTGATACAGTATTCGATCGTACTGCGCAGGTAGAAGAAGATCCTTTTGAGTGCGTCCCAATGCTCGGGTCCAGGGTTATTTATGTGCTATGCAAGAGATGAGACTGCGAATGCTATATCTAGCCGAGTTATAATCATGGCGTACATAATCGATCCTAGCTGGGCGGCAAATTCTTGTCTTGAAGCTTCAGTAGCGATGCCGTCAAATGGTTCAAGGCGTTAACCTATTACCATTAGCGTTTTTACCCTACGTCCATGCTTGCTATACCCATATTTATCGAGGATCTTTTCAATGTATGCTCGCTAGCAGAGCGTAATTGTCCTTATGCTGCGGTCGCGGTTGATTTCCATTCCAAAGTAGTGCTTAATGCCTCCTAAATTAGTCGTCTTAAATTCCTTGCTTAGCTAATTAATAATCTACTTCATGGCTGGCTTGTTGCTGCTAATAAGCTTAACGTCGTCTATATAGACTGTAATTATAAGTCCCGTACAGATAGTACCTTTAATAAAGACATTATTATCTGCCGTAAGTAGCCTAAATCTGATTTTAATGAGAAAGCTTATAAGCCGTTTTGCTTACTTACATGCTAATTATTTTAGTTTGTACAGGCCTTTCTTAACTCTATAGACAAGATATTTCTTACTCTTTTAAATATAACTAGGTACTTGTTTAACGTAGATTTTTTTATTAAAATCTAAATTAAGGTATACCGTCACGAAGTTGAGCTATATAATATTATAGTTAAATAGTATTATAAGTATAAATATTATTTATACTAAAGATACTTATATAACTCTAGCATATATCTAGTTATAATTAATACTAAATTACTATATAAATCCTTTCCCTATAAATCTAGCCTTGTACTTGGTAATTTGATTGTCGGCTTTTTTTTTAATTTTAAATATTTACTTTCTATCTAGCACTATACGCCCTGTGGGTAATTTAATAAATTTAAATATTCTATTTTCTTAATACTACTATATCTTAATATCTGTTACTTCTTTCTATTTCATGCTATCTAGCTATTTTATTACTTTTATAAATAATTTTAGCTTTAGGTTATTTAGACCTAGCTCTTTAATATTTATATTACCTATAATTAAAGCATGTTCTAAAGTATTATTAAGATATAAATAAAAGCTTTAATAAGCGTAGTTAATTTTATTAAGTATTACTATATATAGTATATAGAAATACTTGTTAGGAGCTCTAATAAGTATAATTATTTTCTATATATTATAAATAGTAATAGTAAGGTAACTGTACCTAAAGAGCTAAAAGAACTAGCAATAATAGCTAATAAAGCTCTTAAATAGAAACATATATTTAAGCTAGAAAGGAAGAATTATAAATAGGTATAGAATATATTAGCATAAGCTAAGACATAAGCCAAGAAATAAGAACAGAGATATAAAATCATGCTAGTAAATTAGAAGTAATTATTCACGTAATAAGATAAGGCTTAGCAGCTAGAGATATTAGAAGAAACTAGAGACTTTAATATCTTTAATAGTCTCTAATAGTATTTAATATACTGCTAATAAGTATACAATATACGCATAAAGGATCTATTATAAGTATAAGGCATTAGATAGTTTATAATTACTTTTAATTCTTTATAATTACTCTAAAATTAAGATTCATATCTTAAGTAAAATAGTTTAATACTATTCTATTAAACTTTAACTTATCGTATTACTTCTTTCTATTTTTATTAAGTTAACTAACTTCTACTAAGTCTAACAAGCTATCTGATCCGGAAGTAAGAGAACTAATTAATTATTATAATAATTAGTTAGACAGCTTATTACTAGTATAATTTATATTAGTAAGTTAGTAACTTATAATATTATAATTACTATCTTAAGAGAGTAGAAGAAGTAGTTAGATAGATTCTAATAACTAATTATCAAACATCTATAACAACCCACTATGAAGATAAATGGGAACTTTATTTATTAAAAGAAAGTAGTAGTAAAGAAGAAGTTGTAGTAGGATTTTTATTTATAACTAGAAGTATATCTAAAGAATAGAAGAGTATATAATAAATTATCTAAAAATAAGAAACAGCCATTATAAAGCTATGTAATACCTTAATAAGTTTATAGTAATAAGTTAAAGTAAATTAAGGAAGAGAAATAGTAAAAATACAGCCTCTTAAGAAACTTAATAGTATTAGAGATAAGCTTAAGATCTTTATAGTAGCTATAAATCTCTACTATTAGTTTAATTAAAAATTATTTCTAACTAACTAGGATCGGATTCTAGTAGCTAGTATAAATATAATAGGCTAAGTTATATAATAGTTTAAACTACTAGTATAAAATTACCTAGCTAATAGAGACTCTAATCTAGAAGTAGTAGAATTAACTAATTATTATAATAATATATAATAAGCTTTTAGAAGTTATAAATACTTTAAATAGGAAATAATTATTATATTTAGAGAAATTAATAAGGAGATAGAAGTAATTTAAAAGCTTTAGTAACTTAAGTAATAGATATTAGTAGCTAACTATATAGTAGAATTTAAACAGATTTAATTACAACTTAATTAAGTAAACTAACTATTAGTTATAATATACTATAAAGAACTAAAAAATAGAATTAAGGACGAGATTTCTAGAAGAAAATAGCTAAGTATTTTACTAGAAATTATTAAATAAGTAGTGATTATTGATAATTACTAGTACTAATAAGAGTAAGAGAAAAAGTACGCGGAAGATTAATAATCTATATACCTAAAAAAAACAGAAAAAATAACTAAACTTATAATAAAATAGATATTAATATTAAATAAATATTTATTAGAAGGGGATAAGGAAAGTGAGTTAAAAAATATATAAAATACTACACATATAAAATATACTTAAAATATAGAAAATAGAAACACTTTATTAAGAATTATAAATAATAATAATTAGATATTAAGAAAGCTTATATCTAGACTAAAGCGCTTAAAAAAATTAAAATTACTATAATCTAAATAAAATAAGCAAAAAACACCATAATAAAAGAAATAATTATAAAAAGAATTTAAAAGAAGTAATATTAGATATGTGGAAACTATATATATCTTAAGTAAGAATATAAAGTTTTATATTAGCAAGTTAAAAATTATCTAGTAAGATAACCTAATAATATAATTACTATAATATAAGAAGTAGTAGTTTAATAATATAATATAGAAACCAGAAAGGAAACGTAAAGATTCTATAAAATTATAGAACAGGAAAATAGACTATTCTATAAGAAAAATTAGAAATTTAGATAAAGAAAAAATTAAGAGATAATAGAGGGTAAGAAGTTAATATCTATAATAATTATACAGCACGTGCGTTAGGGACACTGTTGGATATATAAATTAAAATACTACTAAAAAGAATACTATATTACTAAACACTAGAAAGTTATCTTAAGTGATGGAATATATAAATACTAATAAGTACTATAGTTAGTAGGAAATAAATAGTATAAAGAACTAACCAAATAAGAATTAGCTATATAAATAAATAAAATCTATTAATAAATATCTATATTAATTATAATTAATGTAATATACTATCACCCTGTCGGACACCCAGAATTAGGATAGAATTAAAACAAAAGAGAGAAACAAAACCCTTTACTAATATTATAAGTATAAAATAATAATACTGTAAATAAAGTAATAAAAAAGAAATACTAAATATGTGTAGCTTTTAACTATATAGGAAAAAACTATAAATAGAATAAACACACTATACATGTTAAAGAACTAAAGATAAGAAAAATATTATAGTAATTTATAAATAAAAAGGAATTAGATCTATAGTAAGAATTAATTTATATAAACTCAGAAAACAAACTACAGAACCTAAACTTAGATAAATATAAATAACTATTATAGGATAAATACTAGATAGAATACTAATAATATTAAGCTAAACACTATTAAAAAGAATAGTTAGCTATAGACTCACATAAAAAACTCACATATTAAGAATATTTCTTAGGATAGAAATGTTAGGATTATAGAGAATAAACCAGAAATATATATAAAATGCTTAATAGAGAAGTATGTTAATTCTAGAAATATCTAATCTACAGACCTAAGAAAGAAACACTAAAGAAATAACTACTACTTAAAAGTTAGCTATAGATAAAAAACTAGAAAGCTAATAAACTATAATTAAGCTACTAAAGGGCTAAGAACTAAAGATTAGAAATAACATATTAATTATATATATATAGCTAAACTAGAGGAAACACGAAAATAAGCTATATATAAATATATATATTAACAGTAATTAGATACTAGCGCTTATAGATAGTGGGGCTAGTAAGATACTTATATTAAATAAGTAAATATAAAGATACTAGATACTAACTAGAGTTTTAGATAAACTTATATAAGTAAAATACATAAATAATAGTCTAATAGTATTTAGAAAAAATCTAATTAATCTTAAAATAAAGAATGTAACTATTAAAGCAGTAGGTTACACAGATAATTATTATATTAAGATTATAAATTTAGGTAGTAAGGATTTTATCTTAGGATAAAATTAGCTAGTATAATAGAATCTAATAATTAACTAGAAAATAAAGTCTATAGGAATTAGGGGGAACTACTATAAACAAATAAAAGCTATAATATAGATAAAGAAAATAATACTTTATAATACTACGTTTATTATGCTAGATAAATACTAGAAGGAATTTAGAAAATAGTTCTTTAAAGAAGCTAAAAATTAACTACTAGAATACTAGAACTACAACTATAAAATCACGCTTAAAGAAGAAATGAATTTAAAACTAGGACTATTATATTAAGTACCCATACACCAGCAGGAAGAGTTACGAAAATTCTTATAAAAAAATTAATAAAAAGAATATATATAAATAAGTTAAAGTAAGATAGCTTTACTAATACTCTTTATACTAAAAAAAAATAGAAAACTATAGTTATATATTAATTATAGATATCTTAATAAAGCTATAGTTAAAAATTATTATTTAATATTATTAATATTAGAACTTATAGATAAGCTTAGAGGAGCTAAATAGTTTAGCCTTTTTAATATTAAAAATAAATACTATTAAATATAAATAACTAAAAAACACGAATAAATAATAATATTTAAAATAAGATATAAACTATTTAAATATCTAGTTATACTAATAGGACTTACTAATACACTAGTAATATTCTAGATAATTATTAATTATATGCTAAGAGAATATTTAGATGTATTTATAATAGCATACCTTAATAACGTGCTTATATATATAAATAGAATGCTAAAAGAATATATTAAGTATACTAAAAGAGTATTACAAAAGCTTAAGAAACACAAGCTATATATTTAAATAGAGAAATATATATTCTATAAAACTAAAGTTAAGTTTTTAAGATACTTAGTATCTAAAGACGGAATAGCAGTTAATTTAAATAAAATAAAAGATATTCTATTATAGCTAATACTAATAAATATAAAAGAAGTTTATTTTTTTCTTGGATTTATAGAATTCTGCTGATAATTTATTAAGGACTACTTAAAAATTATATTACCTTTAACGGAATTACTTAAAAAAGATTAATAATTTAAGTAGGAACAACGCGAAGAGAACGCTTTTATAATATTAAAAGAAATATTCTAATAATTACTAATATTAAAGATATTTAATTTATAACTTTAAATAGAGATATATGCGGATGCATTAGACGGAGCTATAAAAGCTATTCTACTATAAATATAAAATAACAGATATAAACACTTAGTAGACTTTTTATTTTATAAACTTATAACTATCAAGTTAAACTATAACATTTATAATAAGAAACTATTGGTAATAGTTTAAGTATTTAAGAAATAGAGATATTACTTAGAAGGAGCTAAGTACTAAATTATTATATATTTAAACCATAAAAATCTAACAGCATTTATAATAATAAAGAAATTAAATTAATAATAAATTAGATAGTAGGAATTAGTTTCTATATTTAACTTTTAAATACTTTATAAAGTTAGAAAAGAAAATATAGTGGCTAACGTACTTAGTTAATAAGCTAACTATATAAGGAATATACTAGAAATTTATAATATAATACTTAGATAAAGACTAGATAGATTCCTAGAAAGCTTATAAATAAATATTAAAATAGTAGTTATTATCGAAAACACCTAGAAGAAATAAATAAGAAATTTTAATAATAAATAACTATACTAAAACCTGGACTAAAGAATAATCTATATACTAAATATATTATAAACTAAACTTATTAAAGACTAACACTCAGCTAAATTACACGGATATTAAGGAATTAAAAAAACTATAGAACAAATTAACAGATATTTTTAGATTCTAGGAATATAGAAAAAGGTTAGAGTTATTTTTTTAGAATATATTAAGTATAAAAAGAATAAGGCATTAAGATATAAAGAATATAAACTTATATAACTAATTCCTTTACTAGACCTACTATAAGAATTAGTTATAATAGACTTTATCACGGGAATACTAATAACTACTACTTATTAAGGCTAATAGTATAACATAATACTAGTTACAGTAAACTAACTTATAAAATACGTATACTTTAAACCAATATATACAGAAATTAAAGTAGATAAATTGGTGATATTATTAATTAAGCTGTTAATTACATAATATAGATTACTATAAGAATTTATAATAAATAGAGACAAATTATTCATATTAATATTCTAGAAAATATTTATAGGGAAACTAGGGACTAGATACCGTCTCTTAACAGCATTTCACCTATAAACAAATAAACAGATAGAACGGATAAATTAAACATTAGAATAATATCTACAAATATATGTTAATAAATAATAAGATAATTAGATTAACTTATTACTAATAGTTAAGTTTATATATAACTCTGTAAAGTTATTAACCACGGGAAGATTACTATTCTTTATAAATTATAGTTACAAGCCTACAGCTTATTAAGAACCATGAAAACTAGACAAGATATTAGAATCAGTAAGAATGAAAGTTAAGAAGTTATAGTAACTTTATTAATAAATAGCAGGAAAAATCACCTAGAAAGGAGTCCTTAGCAAATAACAGAAAAATAAATCTAAGATTAAGAGACTAATTTTTAAGGAAGGGGATAAGGTTTTCCTACTATAAAAAAATCTAGAAATAAAATAACCATCAAAAAAACTGGATCACGTTAAGTTAGGACTATTTAAGGTTAAAAGATAAATAGAACTTATAAATTATAAACTACAACTACCCAAGGACACGAGAATTTACTTAGTTTTTTATATTTTAAGATTAGAACCAGCACTACAGAACGCCAAACTACAGACAAAACTTAAACTTAAGGAAGATATAATTAAGTATAAAGTCTAATGAATTTTAGACTACCAGCAGTTTGGGTGTTAGTGGAAGTACCTGGTTAGATAGAAAGGCTACAGACCTAAGGATGATACGTGGAAGCTAATTAGGAACCTAAAGAACAGTTTAGAGCTAATTAACTAGTACTATTAGATAAACTAATAAGGGCTGTATCCCACAGAAAGGACGACTGCAGCGCATTCCAATCCAAGCCAAAGAAAAGGGAAGGTAAAGTAGGTTGGGAAGAAGCCGGCACTACGGATTGCAGTGTGTGAGTTTCTTGACCCTGAGAACGTGCTTCCGCCTCTTCAAGAGCTTGAACCTCGCGAATTGAGGCCATCTCTCGATCAAACATCTCTTTCTCTTTGGAATCCACCTTTGCAAGCTCACGACGAAGCCGGAGGGCATGGGAACGGGCCTCCAGGGCATCCTCCTCAGCTTTCTCAAGCTGACGACGAAGTTTGTCCTTGTCGCGATCCAAACAATCCCACTCTGGTTGCAAAACAATCAAATCGCATTTTACGTTGTGATCGTTACAAGCCAAGCAGTGACCAGAACTCAGATTCACTAGGCAGTCATCGCCTCGGCGGGAACAGTTCGAGCAGGGCGTCGGCATGTGACGGGGTTCGCTACGGATCCGAGAAGCTAGGCGGCGAGCACGTATTAGAGATGACTCAGGACGTGTTATCGTGGGGAGGCTGGGCAGGAAAGAAAGGAAGTTAAGGGTCTTACAGTCTGGAACACAGAGCAGAGGACCTGCTGCCTTTATACTGCTTGTGGAAGGGAGAAACTATCTTCCGAGACGAAGACTTGGAAGAGGGGGATAATGTTACAAACGGTAACAGTAAGGCAACTGCACCCGAAGAGCTGAGGGAACTGGCGACGACAGCCAATGAAGCTCTTGAATGGAAACGTATGTTTGAGCTGGAAAGGAAGAATTGTAAGCGGGCACGGGACGCATTGGCACAGGCCAAGGCACGGGCCAAGAAGCGAGGATAGAGATACGGAACCATGCCAGTAGATTGGGAGCAACCATCCACGTGACAAGACAAGGCTTGGCAGCCAGAGGTGTCAGAAGAAGCCAGAGGCTCTGACATCTCTAACAGCTTCTGACAGTATCCAATATACTGCCAACAAGTATACAATGTACGCACGGAGGATCTACTATAAGTATGAGACATCAGATAGTTCATGGTTACTTTTAATTCTTTATAGTTCCTCTAAAATTAAGATTCACACCTTAAGTGAAATAGTTTAATACTATTCTGTTGAATCTTAACTTACTGTATTACTTCTTTCTATTTTTACTAAGTTAACTAACTTCTACTAAGTTTAATAAGCTATCTGATCCAGAAGTAAGGGAACTAATTAACTATTATAATAATTAGTTAGATAGCTTATTACTAGTATAATTTACGTTAGTAAGTTAGTAACTTATAATACTATATACTTACTAAGACTTTTATTATTACTAGCTTTATTAAAATTATATATCTATACTTATTATAAAATTTATAAGATAGCTGCCCTTTATTATTACATATTAACTACTATAATAATTCTATTAAAAAAAATAGCTTCTAGATTAGTAATTCTATCTTAGGGCTTATTATAATATTAATTTATATATATTTTTTATTATTTTTAATTATTAGTAGTAGTCTAATATAAATTATATTTTATATATATTCTCTACTATATTAAGTGTTTTTTTTTTCTTTTAATAGTATAGAATTTAGCTTATATAGCCTATTTAGCTCCCTCTTATAAAATAAACTTTACTTAATAATTTCAACAGTAGATTTATACGCCCCTTATTAATTAACTATTTAACTATTAATTACTAGTTTAGAATATAAGCTAAGTAGAGGATTTAATAATTAACTATAAATTTCTATTAAAAATTACTATACTTTCTTTCTAAAGTTAAGTTCTTTTTTATCTTAATATCTATTATACGGTTTATAGTTATTATTAGATTTGAAATTTTATTCTTTTATAATCTGCCGTGTTACTTCTTTCTAGACTTTAATAATAAATTCATTTAATCTATCTATAAACTCTATAAATTTTCTTTTAATTTTATATAGTATAATCTTTTCAGATTAAGCTCTTTAGCTATTCTAGTAGTATATAATAGTTCTATATATTAGAATTTTAGAAAGATTTAGTTTGCATCTGTTAATAACTTTATATAGTATTTTACTATTAAATCTTTTTACTAGACTTTTATTTTTTAGCTTAATAGTATATTTAATTACTAATAGCTAGAGAAATCTTAGAAGGTTTTAATCTACTAGTATTAATATTACGTTTTTATAGAGATAAAATTAAGTTATTTTAGTAAGTCTATTCTTTTATAAATTATTATACACTGTTAGTTAGTAAGTAATCCCTTTTTTTTTATCTATTCTTTAAAGTCTTAACTCATGAATATAGAATCTTAGTCTGAGAAAATATATATAATAGGGGGTTTTTCTTATACTTTTTAATAAGCTTATAACTTTTTTATATGATTTAAAGCTTTATTTTTAAAGTAAATAAGCCCTACTTCCATGCTAGTAGTAAAATCATTAGTTATAAAAATATATCCATGCTTTTAATTATATCCTTTTAGTTTAATTAATAGTATAAAATCTAGATAGAGAATCTCTTCTTTTCGCTTTATATACTATTATTCGCTAAATAGTTATTTTTAAAGCTTTAATTTTAAGTAGCATGTGTAGACGCTATAATAGTAATTATTTAACTTTAATCTAATAGTATTCTTTATAAGCTTTTTAAGATTACTATATTTTATATATTTTATTATTTAATAGAGCTGCTCTGCTAATATCTTTTTAGTTAATAATAGCTTTATAATTAGTACCATATACAGATCTATTACCGTCTTTATTATATATATAAAAATAATTTCATTTTCTTTATATACTATAGCTACTTTGTTGTCTTTTTAATCTTTAATTTTTTTATTTTTTTAATTAAGAGTGTAGCTCCCGCGTTTTATTCTTATAATTAATAAAATATTAATAAAGCTATCAGGATAATACTAGATATCTTTAATAATATAAATTTTTTTTTTATTATTCTAAAGCTAACATAAAAGCTGTATCGTTTTTTTACTTAAAATTTATATAGTTTTTTTAGTTCTACTTAGAACTCTATTAGCAGCATACATCTTAGTAAACTAGGCGTAATTATTATAGATATTAACTTTTAATAAAGTGTCATACATTATCTTGCATTTATTACTATAAATAAAAAAACTTAAAAAGATATTAATTAGAGTATTAATTAGAGTATTAGTTAGGGTAAGCTATATTACTTTACTATTTTTATTCTTTTAAAAATTTTTTTACTTTTTATGCTAGTTATCTGTAGCCTTTTCCGGGTACTTAAACTAGCAGTCTTCTTCTTTCTTACTTTCTTTTTTATACTATAAGTAAGTTTTTAACTTGTATTCTTTATCTATACTAGGTAATTTACTTTAACTTTAACTTTAATTTTGCTTCTTACTTCTTGTGTTTGTTGTAAGAGATATAGCTTTAGATTAAGATTTATTCATAGGCTCTTTATCATAGAGTTAACTTATAAGAATATTATACGAAAGCGATTTGATGCCCGTGTCGCATTTTCGTTTTTAAAAGGACGTAAAGTACGTTCTAAGATTGTAAATCATTATATGCTTGAGTATAAAGTCAATTGTGATCTTTTGCCGTGCAATGTCTTAGATAAGGATTCCGAATTTATTAGTATAGTCTTCTATGTCTTTGCATGAAGCATACGTCATAGTCCAGATCCGCTCAGCAACTAAATACTTCTGTAGTTCAGTATTAATCTTATAGTGCTTGATAAGGGTGTCGATGACCTATTAAGCTGCTAGGATTCCATTAACCTTTCGTGCTGGCACATCCTCACAATGGATAACGATGTCGTTGATCGCTTTGTCGTTGTTGGGATATAGTACCTAGTCGTCTTGGTCCTTTGTAAATTCTAGGGCAAAGTCGAAGTCTTGGTAGTCGCTTGTGTTGCCGAATTTTGGCTTCTTTTCCAGATCAGTTTCTGTCTGTCTAGAGGAGGGTGTCTTTGTCTCAATTGTCTCTCTGACTAGTGAATTATCAGGAGCAACGGACGTTCCATTGTCGCTTTGACGTAGGATTGCTGGAGGAGTCGTTTGCCGAGTACTTTATTTGTACGGAACAAATCTGACTGCGTCCTATGTGCCTTTTGCTGTCATATGCTTTTCAAGCCTGAACAGCCATATGGCAAGATTTGCAGCTCCTTTGAGCTTTGGTACTCCGGTCTCTTTTGTCATTTTTGACAGCCGTGAGGATTTAATTGATAGACAATTTAGATCAGGTCGTAAAAACGAGTGATATATGAGATTCACCAGCCGGGCTCATAACCTTATGGAGGTCTTGGCAGCATGAAGTTCTCATAAATATTGTCTTCAAAGGAATGATTGCATTGATTCCTACAATACTGAAGGTAATGACTGATTAAATGCATAATAGTCAAATAGGCAGTAACGATAGTACGAATCTTTGGTGACTCACGTTGCCGTGGTGGCAAAGTGGTGGCAAAGTGGTGGCAAAGTGGTGGCAAAGTGGTGGCAAAGTGGCAAAGTGGCAAGGTTGCCCATTCTAGTTTTACCAACAAATAGTAAATCAATGCTTCTCAACTAAGAGAAGGCGGATAGGGTGTAAAGTAGTAAAGCCAAATGCACGGCAATTATCTTAGCACCAAAGCGGGGCTGAGATTTGTTAGAAAAGAGAATTCTAACTTACGCCAAGGCCAGTCTTGGCGGCCTTTTTTTGATTGAAAGCGTGCTGCCAATGAAGGCTATGATGAGCGCGAAATGGCCACGGTCACACTCCGCGTTATATCCACTGGCCGAATCTGTCGCCAGTCAGTCTCATCCCACCTTAGTACAATGGATACGGCTGGGACGAGCGAAATCATGCGGGGTACGGGTTTCCTCTCATTCGCGCTATTATACAAGGCCGAGTCAATGTTGAGTCAACAAAAGCACACTTCCTGTAGGCAAAGAGTGGAGATAGAATATGCCAAAGGCCTTGTGGTTCTTCTCTTAGCGTTCAAGATAACTAATGGCGCCGCTAGTGCACCATAGACTCAACTTACGGCGTTACGAAGCACTTAATCAGTTGCTTTCGGCTCTTAAGTACCTCCTAGACTTCCGGCACGACGGCATAAACTACACGTTCGAATGTAACTCCATGTAGTACGGAGCGCTTACGAAAGAGCTCTCTTCTCGGTCGCTACTTTTCCTTCGTCCACATATTCCGTCAATTGGCGGCGGTAAATAAGTCATTAAACTACGAGTATTGTAAAAGCCTAGGGCGACGACAGATACATGGCTAAGAGAACCAACTACTATAAAAACAATTACTCGTTTTCAACTTTCAAAAAAGGAAGAGCCACATCAAATAAGCAGGGCGCGAACTCAGTATTTACCCCGCCTCGGGATGCGCATTATTCCCCTACCCCATAATTCGCATTAAAATAAAACAGCAGTGCTAGAGACGAGCACGCATATCCAATAAAGTACTCCGTACGGGGGACTGAGCTTGCAGTTTCCCATAAGCCATTGCCAGGTCAACGTCTCACCCAAGTAGCATTTATCACCAACCAACCAGAGTGCTTACCAGCCATCACGTCCTACCAAGCTAACAACAGGCGTCCTCCACCCTCAAACGCGTCAATACACTGAAGATAAGAAACATTTTACGGGACAAGAACTTACGGGAGACCGCCGCTCTCTGAAAACTCTAAACAGTTCAATTAGTGTAAAATCCACGAAGCCATATTAATAACGTTTAGACTGCTCAAACACCTTACGCCTAACCTTAAAGCTTCCTAGTCGTCTACTCACATCACCTCTCCCACCACACGAACTAAAGCACAAGATGACTCACGAAGCACCTCTTGAAGTCAACGCACTTATTGCAAAAGTCAAGGGTATACTCAGTAGACTTAAGAAAATCAAAGATAAGATTTAACAGCCCCACCTCCGCTTAGCCACTTACCGGAAAACAACGCGGTCCCATGCCTCCTTTAACTTAGAGACAATTTTCCAAACTCTATACGACATCGTTTAAGAGGCACAACGCTTACAAGCTAGACTAGAGGCGCGCGCTCTCTAAGCCTTACAAAATCCCGTATCAGCACAAGGCTCTACGAACACGGTGCTTAAAAATCCGGAGATATTTTACAGTAAAGAGGGACACATTAGGCATGAAGATGTGCAAGGCGAAAACACACAGAACGGTAATAGTGCTAAGGACGACTAAAACACACAAAACAGGAATACACACAACGACGAGAATACACAAAACGATGAAAGTAGATAATATGACGAGAATACACTCAACAGAAGAGCAGATGCCGCTGTGCTGGACAACGGCCAAAATACACAAAATAGCGTTGATTTGCGGAATAACGAGAATTTATAGAATAATAACAATTTACGGAATGACGATTATCTCCAGAATAATGAAAATACACAGGATAACGACTACGAGCGTACACGAGGTAATAAGAATATAGGAAATAGAAACATCTCAGAAGACCATGTATAGATAACGCGATACCAAGAACGCCTATAACATCCCTCAACAGCCAATATAGAAGAAGGCGTGTAATATTCCCTGATAACGAATTTAAGAGTCCCTGACTTCTAATGCAGCGCTGAGGATCTAGGTATCACTACGGCCTAAACACTTTAGAAGTTTGCATTTAACGAAGAGATTCAGAAATGCGGTATGGCACTTGTTATAGTAACTAACTTTAGAAACTTAATTCTTACTCTAAGTTTCTTCAGTACGCCTTTAGTAAATAAGTTTAAACGTATTTACTACCAAAAGCATTTAGAAAATTTGTTCAGATTTTCTTAGATACGTCTGGGTTATTTAAAATCCTATACTTTAAAATACTAGAGACGGACTCACTAAACGTATTAGATTCTAACCTTAAGAAAGTTTTTGAATCTATAGCTAGAAATCCTTTTAGTAGATATTTTACCTACTTTGTTAAACACTTGTCTTTAGAAGCTAAATATGAATCCTTACTTAATTTAGAAGAAAGGATTTAAAAAACTTTACGCGACAAAGTCCTAAGCGTTACTACTAATTACATGTATGTAAGTATAGCTAGTAATTATAAAACTACTATTAGTATATATAAAGAAGATATTTGTTAGCCTTTAGTTAATTTAGTAATTAGCAGCTACTTTAAGATATAGCTTTTTATAGAACTAGCTTCTAATAAAAAGCTAGAAAATAAATTATGTTAATATTTTTTTAATATAAAGAACTACTTTTAAGCTATTTACTATTTATAACTACTTCTAGCTCTTAGTCTACTAGATTATTAGAAAATTAAATACTACATTATTCTTTACTTTTAAGGGCAGGTAATATTTACTTAAAAGAGTATACTTTATTAAATTATTAATTTAGGTAATAACACTATAATAGCTATTAACTTTATGTTTAGTATAATACTAGTACTACTAGTACACTACATATTCTATAATAAATAATATAATAGTAAATTTACTATTATAAAGAATAGCTTTTATAAAAATATATTAAAAAGTAAATAAAAGTTTAATCTAGCCTTATTAGAAGGAGAGTAGTTATGTATATATTTTAATTATTTTAATATAATACTAATAGTTATAAAATAAAAGAATACTAATAGTTTTAATTTTTTTTATAAAAGCCTACACTTAACACGTTTTAGTAAATTAAATAAATAGATTAAAGAAATTTAAGTATTAAATTAAAGTCTTAAGCTTACTTTTATTTAGAAATCTAATAAGCTTATATTAATTTATTTAACTATAGTAATTTTAAGTAAGAAAATAATTAAATATTATATAACTTTAATAAGTGCTTAGAGAAGTGGTAAAGTTATACTTATAAATATATTCTAATTAATTATAAATAATTATATTAAAAGAGCCACAGCTTTTATAAAAAGTACTTATATATATAAAGTAAATATTAAACTAGATATTTTACTAGTACAACTAGCTAAGCTTAATTTTATTTTAAAAATAAATAAAACTAAAGTTAGTACACTTTAAACTAATAAATACTATATTAATAATATTTTAAATTAATTCTAATAGTAATAAACTAAACATAAGCTACTTAAAACTAAGCTTATAAATAAAAGAAAATAGCTAAAATTTATAGAGAATTTAGTCTAAATTTACTTTACTTTATTTTATTAACTTTAAAAAAACTATATTATATATTCTAAAACTTTTACTATAAACTAATTAAAAATAATATTAATGCGTTTTATATTTTAGTTAAAAAAAATAGCTAATTTATTTACTAGTTTTGTAAATTTAAAACCTTAATACAAAATATATTCTTAAAAAATTAAAACATGAAGTTTTAATATAAAAGTAGTTAGGTTTTATCTTTTATTAAGTATATTAAAAATAATCTATTCTTTTTTCTAAAACTAGTTTAGTATCTTAAAATAAACTTTTATAAGCCTATAAATAGCTAGCTTAAGCTAAGAAATTAATAATAAAACTAGTTTATAAACTTTATATAAATACTACTAAATTATAAGTATAACTTATATTAAGTAATATAATATAATTATATATCTACTCTACTATAAAACTGCTACTAGATTATATAGTATAATATAAAAAACTAAAGAATTTAAGCTCACGTATTTTTTTAAGGAAGATTAGTATTTAGAAAAGGTAACTATATTAAAAAACTAACTAAAAAACTTGTGCCCCTAAAGATGTATAATAACGGCATAGTTTTAGACTTTTATAAGTTAAATATTATTAATAAACTAGTTATTTATTAGGTTTATTATAAAAAGAAGAGTAACTAAGTTAAACTAATTAATTACTTTTATAACTTTTATACAAGATTTGTTATTAAAGTAGTATTTAAAAAAATAAGAATAATACTTTAAGTAATATAAAATATATAAAATAAATAGAAATTAATAGTTAACTATAGACATAGTTACTTTAAAAACAAGAATTATTTATATAAAATATAAAGTAAAGGCAAAATCTAATTAAAAAATACATAATTCTATTACTATTTTATTTTTAGGTTATAAAAGTAAGTAAAATTTAAGAAATATAATTATAGATTTACTAATTTTATTTAGGCTTAGTAACTTATAATAAGTATACTAAAAATAAAAACACATTAATATATTACTACTTTTATGTTTAAAGAGAAGGCTATACTATTATTACGTAATATTAAAAATAATACATTTATAGCTAGAAATTATTACTTAAAAATATAGAAAAGTATTATGCTATATATTAGTATAAAAGGTACTATACTAAAAAAATTAACTATTAGAATTTTAATATAAGTAAAAGTATTAGCTATAAGTATAAGTACTCTTTCTATTATAAGAGATTTATATGCTAATAATATAAGTAGAAGAGCTATTAGAAATTTCTTCTAAAAGCAATAGTTTAAATAAGTACGTTATAATTTTATTTTAAATATATATTAATTATAGTCTTATAGTTCTTATAAGATTTTATTTCTTTAAATTATAAAGTAAAGAAAATAATTCTAACTTAACTAAATAGTATAGCTAATTTAATTTTAGATATTATAAATTAAATACTAAAATAGCTAATAACTAAAAATTAGACTAATTTATAAAACATAAGAAGTTATTTACTTTTATAATATCTTAGCTATATATATAATCTACTACTTTTTTATAGCTACTTATATACTAGCTATAAAGTTTAGAATATTACCTAACTTTTATACAACATTATTTTACTAGTTTTAGTAGTTAATATTTCATAAAATGTTTAAACTACTAGTTTATATAATTTATAGATAAACTCTAGTATACACTTGTTTAAAAAGAGTTATAGAGATATTATAATAGTAATATAAACGTAATCTAGTAAGCCAGTAAATAATTTTAGAAATTTAGGCTAGTGTCTATTAGGTAAGTATTAGCTAATAATAATTATATTAAATTTTCTATTAGTATTTGTTTTTAAGACGCTAAGGTCTATAAGTAGTTGCTTTAATACATTCTAAAGCTTATTAATATAGTATATAGTGTAATAACTTTAATTAAGTACTTAATAACCTTTTAGGTAGGAGTATCTCTTATAAATTACTTATATCATCTACTTAGCGCTACCTTAAAAAACCTTTTATCTATCTATATTTTATTTATAATACTCTTAGGTATCACATGCTTTATAATTACGTAGCCGTTTCTTATGGTGTTCTCTTTATACTCCATATTAGCAGCGTCTGTTGTAGTCGTAATGCTATCTTATAATATAGGTTCGCCCTCTACAAGCTTCTCTACTATATTATTGGACATGATCATAGTAAAATGCCGCTACAAATAGGCGGTAGGTGAAATTTGTTCTATTAATAGCATTTGATAATAGCCAAGGCGCTAGTATACATTTAGTTTAGGAGTTTAAGGCAATACTAGTCACATGTAATGCAGAGTCTTTTAGGCTCAACAGTCGTATAAAAACTGGGGAAATCGGGGCTAATTCGCAGGAAGCTGACTCCTTTCCAATTTCTCGACAACACATGCTATGGGTGGGAAAGACAACTCGATTATGGTTCATATCTGCCTCTACATATTTCCAAAGCTATAAAATGGTTGTTAAGGTACCTAGACTAGGTGGGAAAGGGAAACAATAACCCTATACCTAGCGCCTGAGCTTTACGGTAAAGAAGACCAAACTAATACACCTTACGAGGAGAAAACGAGAATTAAACAAAGGCTACATTATAATAGAAGGAAAAGAAATTAGCGCAGGCCCAACAGCCAAACTACTGTACGTCGTTTTCAACCAAGAGATGAAATGGAAAGAGCACGTGCAACAAGCAGTAAAACGGGCAACTAAAGCCAATATGGCGATGGGAGATCTCAGGCATCTCCAACCAGCCCAAATGAGACAGCTCTACCAAGCATGCGTCACCCCAAAACTCGACTACGCATTAACGGTCTAGCTCAACCCTTTCAAGGACAAGACACACCTTAGAAGCCTCAACTCAGTCCAGAGAACCATACTAGTCACAACGCTCTCAGCATTCAGGACAGTTACAACGCAGACCCTAGAAGTAGAAGCATATGTACCGCCAACTCAACTTTAACTGAAACAACGGGCCCAAAATGTTATAGTAAACATCCGATACATAATGTCATCGAAAGGACCAAAAGAAGGACCAAATTAAAATAAAACTACCTAAGTTCTACATGGCAGAGGTCATAAAGACCATGGATTAAGAGCAAATCCAAGCCCTAGAGACGATTGACCCAAGACCACTAGAACCGTGGAGACAGCCTATCTTTAAAGGGATTGGCATTAAGACTAATAGAGAGAAGGCCATACAGAAAGCCATCCCCCTCATGAACATACTAGAAACGGTAATCTACTCTAACGCATCAGCTAAGAAACTCAACCTAGGCGCGGCGGCAAGGAGTGGCAAGGCGAATGGCAATCATCCAGAAAAGGCAAACACCTGTACAGAATTGACGATAGGCTTCTATTAAAACGAATGCTACAGCTCTACGGGCCATCTCCAAGGAACAGAGCGTACCTCCTAGCACAACTCAGAACGGGACACTCTTAGTTAGCAACGAGTGCCAAAGGAAGACGCCTCCAAAACGATGACAAGTGCGAATGCAGTACAAGAGAAACAGTAGTCCACGTCCTAGTAGACTGCCCGAAACTCCGCGACCTTAAACAACAGCTGCGTAGCAAGATAGGAAACGCATTTAACAGTATCTCAACAATGCTTAGGAGAAGGCCTAAGGGCAACCAAGGCAAAAGGAAAGAATGGTCAATTAACAAAGGCGTATTAAACGCAGTGCTTAACTTTGCTGAAGCTTCCAAGAGGTTCATGTCAAGAGTACTAAATAGGCCTAGAACAGGGACTAAGGCCTAAGAGAACGCCACAGGCCCTAACGAGGTAAAAACTTCGTACATGAAATAGTTCACAATTACAATACTGTAGATAAAGAATAGATCATAGTAGTAGTAGCCTGCATATCCCAGAAAGAAAGGAGAAGTCAGGGTAAATGAAACCAACCAACCAACCAACTAGTAATTAACTCTATCCAGCGTAACATCTGTTTTCCTGTATAAACACACAATTTGGAATGTCTTGAAAACCCCACATCTAGTTCGGATGAAGCCACGGAACATCTTATAGGGTATGGTTATATGCTCTAAACCGGGCGTTTACTGGGATAGTTAAAGTAACTCTCGATTTAATTCGCATTTAATGCTCTGTAATCAGGGAAATCTGGATTCACGTATTCCCAAACGACCTCACCCTCTCCTAAATTCCACCTCAGTAATTAGTGTATTTCCATTCTTAAGCCACTGCGTATCACCCATAACAGAGTAAAGAATGTTATTAGGTGCGAATATAGTCACGTGACCATTCGGCACGGGCTATATTACGATAGTAACTCTATGTCCGGGGACTTTTGACTCCTTTTTTGGGGGTTTTCTGTCGCCGCTTTTGGAGTCACTTGCACCCAAAATGCCAAGTCCAACCCCTGCAGCACCGTCAGCTTTTATTGGCCTAGCTCACGCCCCGCCCTCCTGCTGTCTCGTTTCAATGCTTCCTGGATTCTAAAATTCACAACAACTGAACGAGCCCTAAAATGGACCCACATCCATCCTGTCGATATATGTCGACGCTTTCTCCGCCATGCCCGCCTCGCTGGAATATCGCCTCGTCTACACTCAGAGAAGCCTGGCGCGCACGTTCGTTCGCCCTCTTCCAAACCGCCGTCTTTGCTCGCACCCCATCATACTATACAGCTCCCCTTCCTGCTCTCATTTGACAGGCTCCTATTACATTTAGCAGCCCGTTCTGTGTGGTCTGCTATCGGTCTGTCCTGTTGATCCGTAGTCGATGCCATCCTGGTAGTTGCCAAGCGCCTCTCCACCTTCTTCCTAGACCGCCGGTATATGTGTAACTGTCTGCAATCAAGGAAGCGTATGGATACATGCGTCCTCAACGGCGTAGACCAACTAAATCACGATGCCTGACTATTCAGCGACGGAAACCACAACCTAAACCCAAATTTTCAGCTGAGCATTATCAAAAACTCCGCGAAGATCTTAGAAGGATAGGGACAGTAAAGAGCAACCATTTCACCATTAACGACTAATAATATAAATAAGATTTCGGAGAGATGGGTAAGGTAAAGAATTTTATGCTTTAGGATATAGCTTATAAAGTTAACTCTCTTTAGATACTATAAGAATATTAAAGTAAATTCTATGCTACTAATTAAAAGTATTTTAAAATAAAATATTATATTTTTCTTAGATAAAATCTAGATAACTTTCGTTTCTAAAAGAGAATAAATATTTATTAGAAATTTAAATATTAGTAATAACTTTATTAGAAATATACTAGTTAAAATTAGCTAAATATATAAAGAGAAGAGATTAATAATATATAACTAGTATTTTAAATATCTAAAAAGAACTTACTAACTATAATAGTATATTAATAAGCTTCTAATAAAACAGTATAATCTTAATATATTTATAAATAAAAAGCTAGTTATAAATATAGATAATATTTTTTTTATTACTACTAGGTTTAGAATACCTTAATATTTCTAAATATATAATAAATATTCTAACTTATATTTCTAATACTTATTTATATATATATAGTATTTTAACTAAAAGCGCTAGTTTATATAAAAAGAAATATAAAAGTAGTAAATAAGCATACTCTTAAAGATTATAAAGATAATAATATATATAGAGATAATAGTAATAATAATAGTAAAAGTAATAAAAAATAATAATAGTAATAATAGTACTACTTCTAATACTAATAAAAAAGTTCTTATTTTAAATAAAGTTATTAAAACTTTATGTTATAAATATATTATACTTATTCTTTTTTTTAAATCTAAAGAGTAAAAGAAATCTTTTTACTATAAAAATAAATTTATAATTTATAAAGAAATATAAGTAGAATTTTAAATAGTAACTACTATATACGTAAATTCTTTTTATAGCTACTAATAAAGATATAAAAAGATTTATTACTTTTATAAAATTAATTATCTTATTTTTAATTTAGTACTATATATAATTATTTTTAGAATTTTTAATAATATCTTTTAGCTAGAATTTATATTTATAAAATAAATATTTTAGCTTTAAGTTAATTTAGTATAAAAAAGTATATATCTAAAGTAAAAAAAATTATAAAAAATAAGCTAATATTTTAGTAAGTAGTTCCTACTTTAAATAAGATTTAAACTTTAAATAAAAAATCTTTATACTATTATACTTTTCTCTATTATATCTAGTAACTAGAATTTATAGCTAGTATAATAAAAAATTTTAATTTTATAATATTTAGTATAGATCTGGTAAAGTAGTTAATACTATTATAACTTAAGTTTATTTATAATAGGTTAAAATACTAAAGCTAACATAAATGTTAGAGAACTTCGCTACGCTTAGTAATAAGTAGTGTAAGAAAAGCTACGTAAAAAGAGTAGGAATAGAGAAGTAGTATAGGAGAAGTAGCGTGAGAGAAATAGTGTAAGAAAAGCAGTATTAAAGTAGTAGCATTAGAAAAGTAGCGTTGGAAGTTACATGAAAGAGGCAGCGTAAGAAAAGTAGTATAAGAAAAGTAATGTTAGAGAAGTAATGTAAGAGAAGCAGCGTAAGAGAAGTAGCATGAGAGAAGTAATGTTAGAGAAGTAGCGTGAGAGAAGAGTAGTGTGAGAGAAGAGCAGCGTTAAAGAGAAGAGCAGTATTAAAGAGAAGAGCAGCATTAAAGAGAAGAGCAGCATTAAAGAGAAGAGCAGCGTTAAAGAGAAGAGCAGTGTTAGAGAAGTAGCGCTACAGAAGCTGTGCTAGAAAAGCCGCACTAGAAGAGCCGCGCTAGAAAAGTAGCGCCAGACAAGCAGTGCCGGAAAAGCGGCGCTAGAAAAGCAGCGCCAGAAAAGCAGCGCCAGAAAAGCAGCGTTAGAAAAGCAGCGCCAGAAAAGCAGCGCTAGAAAAGCAGCGCCAGAAAAGCAGCGCCAGAAAAGCAGCGTTAGAAAAGCAGCGCCGGAAAAGCAGCGCTAGAAAAGCTGCGCCAGAAAAGCCGCGCTAGAAAAGCCGCGCCAGAAAAGCCGCGCCAGAAAGCAGTTGCAGAAAGGTAGCACTATTAGAGAAGCCGCTGTTAGAGAAGCAGCGCTGTTAGAGAAGTAGCTGGAGAGAAGCAGCATTAGAGAAGCAGCGATAGAGAGAGAAGCAGCGATAGAGAAGCAGTGTGGGAGAAGCAGCGCAAGGGAGGCAGCTGTAGAGAAGCAGCGTCAGGGAGGCAGCTGTAGAGAAGCAGCGCCAGGGAGGCAGCTGTAGAGTGGCAGCGCCAGGGAGGCAGCTGTAGAGTGGCAGCGTCAGGGAGGCAGCTGTAGATGTTGGCGCACATTAGCGCATTGCAAGGCTTCCACTGCTTGGACGTCTTGGCATGACTCTGATTGAGTATTAGATGATGTTGGTAAGCAACCTTGCCACTTTGCCACCATGAACGCCACCAGGCATTATAAATCACCAGGGATTCGTAATGTCGTTACTGCCTATTTGATTATTATGTATTTAATCAGTCATTACCTTCGGTAGTCTAATTTAATAGCAATCCATTATGTTACTTGCCCTCTTGCCTGTCTTCTATTAGTAGAAAAGTAGCGTCGGGGAAGCAGCATCAGGGATAGCTAGGGCGTTGAAGTATTAGTCGCGTGAGAAGTTTTGGTGTTCCTCTGGCACGGAATAACTTGAACCTGAACACGTGATGTTGCATTTTTTTTGACCAACGAGAACGCGAGAATTTTCGGTGCAATCTCGGCGGAGTTTTGAATTGAAAACCCCCCTCTATTTGAATAGAAAGAAGCTTCGCTACGCTCAGCAATAAGTTATTAGGATACTAGAATCTTTTAAGCTTATATTAATAAATATATTTAATATAATATATAGGCTACTTTTTTTAGATATTTTTTTATAAATATCTTTTTTAAATCTATAACTTATATAAGTTATAATATTAATTCCTAGGCTTCTACTTAACTTACTAATTTAGAAAATAATTTACTTAAAATATACCTACTAATTATAGAGCTTTAAGAGTAATATAATACTCTTTCTAAAGAAGTATAATAAATATATAAAATTCTAAAAAGAATAAAAGTAGTTAGAAGTAAGATCTATAACTTATATAAGTAGACTAACTTAGACTTAGAATATACTAAGAAGAGAATAAAGAGAGAGAAGCTACTAGAATTATAGGCTGAGTTTTTTAATATAATTGAGACTAAGAATATGAGAAGATAACTTAACCTATCTGCTCTTAATCTACGCGAGGCAGAGTGGAAACCAGAACCGGTTAAGCATAGCTTGGAACGAAAACACGTTGCCCAACTACTATACGAATATCCTTCCGATCTTACACCATGAGGAAAGCTTGAATACCGAATTAACATAATTAAGGCTTTAATCGATCTCTGCCGCGTTCCAGGCGCTCTAGTCAAAGGCAAGCCAGTGCAGGATCACGATTAGGGTATCCTACCGACGCCGGAACCTACGCCGGAACCTACGCCGTAGCCTGCTATCAAGCTGGAACTAGCCCCTGTTATAGTCACGAACAAACAGTGCATCTTCTGTGTTTATAAGACAGGGCAATTTCGAGACTTCTGCCGATCTTAGAAAGCAAAGGAACACGTCGAGAAGCAGCATCTCAGGTGGTTTGAACCAGACGACTTAATTCCTTGCCCAGATGAGTATTGTAGGTGATTAGGTACAGTTCTTTTTGGTCATCTACACTTCAAAAACTATGTAGCCACAGTGCATGGGGCTTCACTTTTGCCATATTCTCTACGATAATTGTATTGTATCCTGAATATCGAATTCTGAAACGTAGAGTTTACTATTTATTATTTTAAAGTTCATCGTCTGCATATTGAAGCAAATTTTCTGGCGATATAGCGTAATCTTTCGCGTTTTCATCAGAATCAAAAGCGTCGCAGCGATACACGAGGACCCGAAAGTCTTTCTTGTCGCCTGATATAATCCGTGCGATTTTCCATTCCCCATGTCCGGTGCTCTTCATGCGTTGAGGAAGATTGACGATATACCCCTCGATGATAGAACGAGCGTTCCGTAAATCCCGCCCACTAGGCATGGGACATTGAATGATTGTATCATTGTCCGTTTGGATAGGTAGAGGGTGTCCCTTTTTAAGCATTTTCGCGAGGTCGAGGAAATACCGCTTGATAGTCGCTTCCGTGGTGTACGTGTGTTGATCTTGGCAAGAAGCCATAGCTATGAGTCGATCAACGTGGAGCAGTACAGTATGACAGCGATAGGAGTGATGTGACTGATTAAAGATATATCGCAGAAGAGACTGTCAAGATACGACTGACTAAAGCGACTTTTGATTAATGCGGCCGCGCGATTTGGGCTGATGACACAAAGTGGCTCTACTCTCAATACCACACTCCTATGCAATTCGGAACATCCATAAGGGCGTAGCCGGAGCGGGGTCGGCCATCCTCCTTGCTAAGCGGTGGCTACATTTATTGCTAATGTCACTTTAATTACCGTTACATATTATTCGCAAGTGTGCTTACACAGCTTAATCGTTCTGTAACCTTTCCTGCCTCAGGCCTTGACCTGTGTCTGTAATTGTGGCGAGATCCTGGCCTACGTTTCCTCCGCAAGGCTTGGCGGTGACATATCAAGCGTACCAAAAAAAAAGAACCACCCAAGATTTTCTGGTTGTGAAGCTGCTGCCATACATCGAGAAAAGCTCTGGAAGCATCTTTTTCTCTCCCGAGGAGTTGTGACAATTGTACATATTACAATTCGCCGTTTGTACTCATGCTGTGATCACGGCAAAAAGAGCCCGTACGCGTGAATGGAGGAACGGCAATGCTGGCGCAGCGGATTGCGGTCGATGAAGCGATTGCAGTCGCGGCAAACCGGCAATGGCAATGCACGGCCCAAGATTGCCAGTCACACCAGACCAGTCTCAGAATACAATCCAGCCTCCAAGATGCACATGAGTGCAGTACACCAAAGGAAGAACGACGTAGACTCCCTTTAGGAGATATCAAAGGCCTTATAAACCAGCCATCCATCAACTCGACGTACTAGAAAGCCTGCCGTACACCCATCCAATCATCATCAGGCTGCAAATCCCAAAAAACATCCCTTACCTTGATGTATATACTATTTCTAGCACCTGTCAAACCTTATCTAGAACTGTCTTCCCACAATGTATTCGACCATAGGAGCTATTCAGACGTGCAGTTACGCAACGCCCATACCGGCAAGCACCAAGAGCGCCACATTCATAACCACAATGACACCCCAAATCAGGAGCGCAAAAACCGTAGTAATCCAACCATTCCTCATCTGAACGTGTCGTTCCTCAGCCCCAACTAGCCCGTTTTCGTTGCGGACGGTCACTTTCATGTACTTCCCACAGCAGGTAAACCAAATCAAGGGGGCGCTGACAAAGGGTAAGATAACGCTCAGCGCCACCTGAGAGCCTTGGAGGGCATTCCCAAGTCCTTCCTGGCCAACTGCGCCGGCGATGATGATGCTGGGTGTGATGCTAATTAAACGGGTGATGAGGCGACGGAGCCATGGTCTGAGTGACCAGTTGAGCTGGGCGGAATAAAACTCTACCGCCTCATGTCACAGACCACCTTATGTCATCTCATGGGCCCTTTTAGGAACCTCGCATGTCAAACTGCTTTCTTCGCAAAACCTGCCCCTTACTAAAATTAGACATTCTAATTTAGCAGGCGAAACTCCAGGTGCCAAAACTGGTCCTGAGTATCAGGGTTAATACTAACAGCCCAAAATAGGCTCTAATAAGGCTGGCGCATTTATTTTGCTACAAGCATCAAAGGGCTAAATCGCTTTAGCGTTAGGAGAGGAAGCGAAACACCTATCAGGTAGCGGAAATTGTTTATACTAAGACGGTACGTTCCCAAAGTAATTCTAAAACACCTTACCTTAGAATTCACCTGTCATTTCCTCGCTGTTTCCTTATATACAGCTACGTACTCTCCTGAACTTTATCGCAACACTTTTATAATTACTATGCGCAATATCTCTTCCATATATATCTAACGTAATTAACTTGTTAATAAGTTTATACGGGCTTTATTGCCTTAAACCTTAATAATTTCTACTCTATAACTCTTAGTACGCTATTCTTTATATTCCTTATATTACTGTATGATATCGTATACCAAATAGCTATTCTATTTTGCTTTCTAGCCTTTCATTCACACCGCGCAGAATCGCCCAAACCTTTCCTAATGTTGTATGATAGTGCCTAAGCAGCAGTCTTAAGACGCGAAGGATGACGCGTGAAAGATATATTCTCCTCTTGCAAGCTCACGGAATTTGGCATGGTCCTGTATTGCTTAACCTTGATGAATTTCGTGCTTCTACTCCATACCATGGAGGAGTCTGCAGTTGTGTGGCGCAGGTGCGACGCCCAAAATTGATGTTGTACGACGTCTCTCATTGTCCGCTAACAGGAAATCCCGGACTGGTGGTTGCCATTGCAATCCAATACCCACTGGCACCATATCTGCTGCCAGGAACGAAATATGCCATGCCAGGCGGTAAGCGTGCAGCTTGAACCATATGAGAAACTACGGTTCTTCCGCTTGTGGCAAGTACACAGACATCTCCAGTCCTCCGCTAAACGGTACTTTGAGGCTCCTGAATCCATTTTCAGGGTTGCGTATATACCCGAGAAAGTCTTTGTACAGGAAACTGGCCATTCCGACATTATCTGTGAGTATAACAGAGCCTTCTTTTAGCTTTGGCTGGACAAGTTTAAGAGTAGGGAGTGCAAGGGGAGTCCAGACTGCGCAAGTTTAGCTTCGAAGACCATGAGAGAATGAACTAACTCAACTTACTATCGAGAAGAACTAAGTCGACCTTTGCTGGCATGCCTTCTTCTATCTTCAGCGTCTCCAGCAAGTCACCCTCGCGGAGTTCAATCCAATCTTCTACTTCAGCGCCGGCCTCCTTCCAGTATTCCCTGGCCTTTGCTGCCTTTGCTGGCTCCTTTTCGGTGGCAATGACCTTTCCTGCAACCGTCGCAGTAGCGGAGTCAAGTTTCTTTTGGTGAACATTCTGGCCTACGGCCAAGGCCAGGTAAATTGTCGAGACCCCGAAGCTCGATCCCGCTTCGATCACATGGCGGGCACCCATGCTCCTTGCCAGGAGATAGATGAATTGACATTTCTGTTCATCTAGCGCGGCGAACTTGTTCTGCATATGCTTCTCAGCGCTAATGGACCAGATCTCACCAAACAGAAGGAAGCGAATGAGCCGTTTCAAGTAAAAGAATCGCTGCGAAGGAGATTTCTCTTCGGCCTCGGATAAGCTATGCAGCCTCCTAAGAAGTAGCTGCACCCTTGAGCCCGTTATAGCTAGCGTTGGTTGGTCGCCGTTCATTATTCGGAGGTAAATCAATATTGATCCGTGGTTAAATAGCTGTTGCTGCACTAAGACTTGGGAATCGGACAACCTCAATGACTTTATACAGTACAGTGAGGTAATAGTGCGCTCTGGTACCCATGTGGCTAGCTGTTGCTCGTGTTCTGCTTTGGCGAATCCGCAGCTGGGCCGACCTATGCGATGTGTACCTACTTCGTTTTGTACTAAATTGTGGTAGCAATCCCGAACGGCTAAACAATAATTAGTTGATCCCCAGAACTGCTTTGCGTAAGGCGCATTCGCATATTGGATCGTACCATGACACTATTGCCACCGCGATGGGCCGGGCTTGATGGATTCGTGACCCGCAATCTGCATGTGATACCAGTGCAGGCGTCGAGAAGCTAGCGCTACCACAAGCCTAGAATGCAACCTAGACTTCCCCGCCTCAAGCAAAGAATATCACATCTGACGTTACGACAGAAAGTCATACCTTCGGGCCTTTCACAAATGCAACGTATCCCGCCTTGTGTTGAAGCGGGTCCCTCAAAGCGCCGACGGCACTGAAAACGGGAGGCCAAACAATATGCGTGATACATGCGTCACGGAATAGCGCACAGGGCATGAGCTGTTTTTGCGGTGGCTGATATTGATTCAAACGTGGTGCGGGATTTGTGCGGACGATGGGGAAACCTGTTTGATAAGTGGGCTTATAACACACCTTTAGGAATGAAAGACGCGGAAAGAGCTCGTTCGCGGCGCTCATGAGTGTCACAGCGAACAATCAATTCGGCGCAGGCTGGGCCTTGCTGAGGGGGTCCGGGTGGCAGCCGCTCTTGTCCTCTGACCAGGTCACGGGTCAAGAGGGAACCGTTAGCATCGATTGTCCTGTTTAGAAGCGCAGGCAGGTATCCCCAGTAGTAGCACCATAGATCGTCCAATTCGGAACCCCTGTAGTGGTAAGGGCGAAACAAATGGTTTCACTTCGAGGCGAGGCATTATTGCGATACTACCACGGGCTAGCGTCAGCGGCCGCACAATATGCTCAACAGCTCCGTCGCAAAAATGCCTCTGAAACTCACTGGAATCGTGTGGATGGAGAACTGCCTGTGTCTGCCTATCTAGTCGCCATGTGCTTTCTACGCATAAAGAAGAAATGTATCTATAAATGCTCGCTTCTGCATCCATAAAGTCCATTCAGAGTGGATCAGAAAAATAATTTAAGCGGCGTTCGGCACTAAAAGAGCAATCATCTCTCAACCATTTACAAAGCATGGCTCTCACCTATAAGTACCATGTAAAAATGTCCTGCGGAGGTTGGTTTCTTGTTTTCCTTGCCCTTCGCTCCGCTTCTCAAATGTGCACAAAGCTAACAAGCAGCTCATCAGGCTGCGCCTCCAGCGTCAGAAAAGCGATCGTCCCGATAGCCGGGGTTCGCTCGATCGACATCGACCTCGAAACGCAAACGGTCTCCGCGGTCGTCGAGGATGGTGTACCGCTCAACGCTATCTCGCAGGCCATCACAGCAGCGGGGAAGGAGGTCAAAAGCGAACAAGTCGTTGACTCGCCAGAGCAGGCCATACAGGGACCGAATGAAGAATTGTCGATGAGTTGCTGCGCGGGCAAAACATAGTTGGGTGGAAGAAGACTTGGAGAGATTGACTTGAAAGAGGAAAGCCAACCGGCGAGGAAGCCCCGAGCCCTTCGTCCCTTCTCAGATTACCCTAGAAGCCATGCTTTCAGAAATGAATTTTCCTCTAGCGAGACTTGTTCGTGCTTGGAAACTGCTCTCAAAAAAGTGATTACAGAACAATAGTATCCTAGTGCTCAAAAGCTAAACATCTAATGTCTATACTGCCAAGTATCGAACCTAAACCAGGTTCAATTCAGCCTTAGGAAAGTAAAAGCATTAATAGTCGCATGAAAGCTCGAGAGCCTTCGAAGTGAAGGGTAGAGCAGTAGAAGATTCCCCTAATGTGTCCAAATATCAACACCGAGCGTACCACCATCTCACATCCCAGTTGACACCTGCCATTCCAGAGCCTTATATACCCTCTCTCTTTCCTTATCTCGACAAGCTTGAAGAGAGAATAAATCCAGCCGTAAGAAGGGGAATAAGTACAAAGGCTGCGTAGTCACCGGCTGTGCGGTCAGAGTGACCACTACTAGTAGGGCCGCTAGGCGTCGACGGGTTAGGTTGCGTCGTATTAGGCTGAGTACCAACTAAATCGGCAAGCTGTTCCTCTCCTTCCACCAGAACTAATGCCATGCCGCTCTATCAAGAGTAAAATTCGTCAGCGAGATCACTAGGAGCAGCTGGTGTTAGACCACTCACCACAAGATGCCACTGGATATGACAGTGGAAAAGCCAGGCACCAGGGTTATCTGTCACATACCTAACCCAATTCAGTCACGAACCTAAAAGCTATATCTCAATTGAGGATGGAGTAGGTTTACCGAAGAGCGGCCCACCCGGAAGGTGGCAAATCCACTGTATCTCGATAGGGAGGATTTTCAAGGTTGATGAGGGAAGAAGGTGCATCCACCAGGGACTCATACGGAAAGGAGCCCGTACCGGTGCCAAGGACCCAGAACTTATGCCCGTGGAGATGCATCGGATGGCCCATCTTGTTGATTGCGTGGTCAGCCGGGAACTGCACAGAAGAGTAGGGACGGCACGATTCACGACAAGTGATGGTGGTAGCAGTAGTAGTAGTAGTAGTGGCGGTGGTGGTGGTGATGGAAGAGGAGGAGGAGAAGAAGAAGCAGAAGAAAAAAAGTAAGGTGAAACTTACCGTATCCATTGAATCATTCGCGATACGCAGAATGAGATCTATGGTCGAGTTCAACGGCATCTTAAGTGTCGTGTTTGCATCCCAAGCGTCAGATACGTTACCGTAGATGATAGGCGTCTTCGGCTCTGAGTACGGGTAGCCATCCACCACCCAGGTGACAACATCTGTTTGGTTGATCGTAAAGTGCCGAGTTACAGTAGCTGGAGTTGTGGGAGGCATGTTTCCCTCGAAGGGAGAGAGCGACCGCTCACTGAGCGTCGAACTGTTCAATTTCGCCGACCCATTTGTGAGCATCCAGACCGAAGCGTCCCGGTCGTCCAGAATGTTTACAGAACTGATCCCACTCGAGGCAGTGGCCTAGACGATTAGGGACGAATTCGGTAAATGAAATGGGGCATCAAACTAGGATTCTTACATTATAAGACACTATCACCTGGCCTTCGATAACCTGCTGCATGTCACCGTACGGATAGGAGGCGAGCCTGAGGAGGTAATCGCCGGGGGCCTTGTCAAGCTTTATCATCACAGAATAACGCTGGCCGATCGACATTTGAAGGACCTACAAGAGTGAGTTGCTGCCAAATCAGATTGGTTTGAGGCTCACCCACTTTGACCTCCTGTAAACTCACGTAGAGTCCATCGGCAGCGTAGACAAACATGGAATGCGCATCCAGTGAGACACTAAGCCTGGTGACCGAACCGGCATTGACGAGATCCAGAGCGAGCCAGCCAGATGAAGAGTTGGCAGGGATCGTAAGCAGCGGCGAGGTTGTATTGCTGCAAGTCTCCGGCGGAAGAGAGCTAAGATTGTAGCCTGGTTTGAACATCATGGGGGGAGAGCAGCCACGTGGGTTCAAGGCGGTGGGCATCGACATGGAAGGCATGGTTGATGATCCCCCACGAGAGTGGGATGTTTCGGAAGGCATGGCGCTGGCACTCGAAGTGATTGCGGCCTCCGACGCCATTGTAGCCATGCCCTCGCTCATTGCGGCCGATCTCTTCCGCATGTTAGACATCGACGCCATCGACTCCATAGACTCAATCGACATGGAGGGCATGGTCATCGATGGCATAGGCGTATTTACAGAACCATGCACAACGGTGGCATTCGCTATGTCCATGCCTAGACCAGTTCCGGCGGCGAGGAGGGATTCTGGCAGACACTCCACCCTTCCGTATCCATTCGCTAGGAGGCTATCAACACAACTGGGGAACGCGCCGGTCTCAAAATACTGGGCGAAGACGTCGTCGGAGAGGCGATGGTACCAGTCTGTAAGGAGGACGGGCGTCGCGTCTCGTTCAGCCTGTAGGAGTGCGGCCACTTCGCCGTCATTGTGGGCAAGTGTTTCGAAGGGTCGGCGCCGTGATGGAGACGCGCGTATCAGAAACGGACCCCGAATGGTGTCATCGTAGTACGCTCGAAAATGAGAATGATACCAATAAAAGCCATACTCATCCTTCAGCGAGAACCGGTAGGTGTAGTTCCCTCCTGGTGCAATCGGAAACTGCATGCTGTGTCAGTATAACAGAAATACATGCCTGTGGTGGTTAGGGGCAAAAGAGTATCTGACCTGGGTAACACCTGGGACTCCATCCATTTGCGGTGTTCCATGCTGGAGGATACCTAATTTGAGTACGTGTCAATTCCTAGAATTCCTCTGGCAAGCATGCTTGTGCCGTTGGGTGTATATATATAAATAACGTTATATGTTTATTTATGTTCGTTTCTGTCTGGCTGGAATCAGTCGACTTACCGTGCCAGTGGATGGTTGTCTCAACCGACAAATCGTTCTTGACAAATACTTCGACATCATCTCCTTCGTCGGCCTCAATAAGAGGACCGGGTTGTTGGTCATTGATGAGATAGACATGGCGAGGTACTCCGTCTGCAGGATAGTTAGCGGGTTGACCGAGCGAAGTCAAGGCAGGCAATGTGGGCGAAAGGACTTGCCAGGAGATCTGAATCCGGTGTGGATGGTGAAGTTGTACGAGCGAAGGACAGCATGGGAAATAGGCATGCGGGAGAGCAGGATCAAAAGTGCGGAGAATATGTTGCGAGGGGAGAACATGTCGATATTGCTAAGGGTTGTGGATGGCGAACGAAAGCTGAGCGTCAGCCAGAGTTGCTATCAAGCAAGTCAAGCAAGTTGAGGCCACCAACTTGACTTGCTTGACAAAATCGAGCTCTCTGACTTGCTTGACTTGCTTGATGAGGGGATTTGGGTCGACTTGCTTGACAACTTGCTTGACAACTTGATAGATTACATAAGCCTAGTCCAGATCGCTGAGTTGCTCCATAAGCTCGTCAATCTCCTCTATCGTGAGATCTTGGCATGGTGTTGGTGTACGGCCTAGTGTAGGAAGTCGTCAGCTGCGTCAATAAGTAATAAATCCCTTACTCACCAGGTCTTGGAGCGCGTTTAAGGCCTATCCTCTTCCAAGACCGCAAGGATTGAAGTGCTGATAGGAGATCTGGCCGCATCCTAAGCCTCCTTTCACCCAGGAGATTTCCGAGCTCACTAAAGGTCCTCTCACAATCTGCACTAGAGGCAGGGATTGCAAAAATAATCGAGAGCAAAGCGCGCCAATACAGGAAACTGGCTCTCCTGAAGCAGCCAATAGGCGTACAGGATCGAGAGCGAGAGCATGGTCTTCAGGCAGAGCTGGCTCCTTCTTCCAGAGCTCGTACTCATCTCCAGCTGATTGTTCAATCTCTCTAGCAGCCGCCCTCATTGTAGCCGTGATAAAATCGGCCCTATTTGAGGCAAAGCCAACACGCTGCTTCTTAGTAGGAGGAGAAGAGGGTTTGGTAGCCGCAGACTCTTTAGCTGCATTTTCCTTATAACTCTTCCAAAGTTGTTGAAAGCCTCTATTGTTCTGCTCCAGCCAGCCTTGCCTAGGATGTGGCCCATCTTTGTCCTCGTCGTAATCATCAGGGATCTTCCAGAGGGCGTCAAGGTGGCTCTTGTAGTGAGGGTGTAGCCGTGTGGCTGCGTAGTAAGCTGGAGCGTCATCAAACTTAGCGTAGTACTCATTAATCTTAGCCCAGGCTGCGTTACAATTAGTTTTAAGGTGATCCTCTGGAGCATCTGGATCCTCGTAGTTAATCTCTGCTAGAGACCTCTTCAGCTCTTCAAGCCTGCTCAGCAGCCATTCGAACGTAATTAGAACCTCCCAGATAGCTCCGTGTAGGCCAGATTTGCCTCTTCCCTCAAGCCAGTGAGTAGCCTCCTCAAAAGGCTTGAGTAGGGCAATGTACTCAGCGATAGTAGCCCAAATCCTGAGGTGTAAGCCCTTCCTCTTGAATGTAGAGCCTTGGCTCTGGTCTCTTAGCTCGATCTCGACGCCTAGAGGCTGTATCCACCCTGTATTCATCTATTTTGTATTGCATGTAGTCGTCAAGGGGGGACTGAAGGGCGACGGCGCGTTCAAAGCAGTGTAGGTAGGAATTCCAGCGAGTCTTTACTGGCTTAACGATCTCCTTCGGTTTGAAGTTGGTAATGTTGAGGCGCTTAGCTTCCTCGTACTGAAATCTCTCTAGTAGTTCTCGGGCCTGGGGGGTGCAAATTGACGATAAAACATTAAGCAAAACACCAATAGGGCCAAATCTCCGCCACTCAGCCATGTGTCTTTCTTCAGCCTAGTAGGTATTAGTAGGTATTAGTAGGTATTAGTAGAGAATTAGTTCTAGTCATGCTACTTACTGCTAAATTCGCCTGTGAGTTTTCAAACGAGTCCTTGTCTCTACCCCCAAAGCACTACCTGGGCCCCTAAGTTAAGAACGTGGCATGTACAGCGTAGCCGACGGTGGGATGTACAGAAGTTGAACTCGTTGCTAAGAATCTGAATTGTAGAGTCGTTGTTGCTGGCGTTGTCGAGTACAAAATAGCCTAGGCGCTTCTCATCAATTTGAAACGTCTCCAGTGTAGAGCTTACTATTGAAGCAATGTTTTTGCCAGAGTGTTGACCGTGTAGCTGAGGAAGGCCAAGAAGGTAGTCCTGAATCTCTCCTTCTGCATTAATGTGGTGTACACATATTCCTGTAAAAGCTTGCCTGCCACCAATTGTAGTCCAATTATCAAAGCTAATGTGTATAAGAGTTTTCGACTTCCTAAGGTGTTCAACGACGGAGGGGATATAAGCGTTATACTCGGCAATTATGTGATCACGAAGGCTTTGGTGGTTCTTCCAGAGGGCGCTTTCAGCTAGAGGACTAGCTGCCTTTATCATAGCTCAAAAAGTAGGTGTTTTCGATTACTCGGAGAGCCTGGTTGTCGCTAATTACCCAGTCCTGTACGGCATCAAGGAACTTCGAGCGGGAGAAACTACCTGCAATCTCATTGGCTACCTCTTGAGAAATTTCAATCCCCCTGTCTTGCATGCTTGCAAGTAGAGAGCTCTGGCCATAAGAGCGTTTGGCGTTAATCCTGCCGTTGCTATTATAGCCGTGGCCAGTAGTGTTCGCTTTAAGATGGTTATGTACGGAGGTGGTGGCTCCACCAACTACATACTCACCACCTAGCCTTTTGTGCTGATGGCAGTGCCTGCACAACCAAAATAGCTTGTTCTGCTTCTTGTGCCAAACACAGTAACCATAGTCATAAATCCAGCTTGGTTTACCCCGCCTATGCTCGTACGGAGGCTTCGAGAGATGTGGTACTCTTGACCAATCAAGGCCTTGATACTGGTCCTCCTCTGCTTTATCCACAATCTCATCTGTATCAGGTAAATCGCTAGCAGCGTAGTCGGCGAGGGCGGATTCAGGTTTCTGGGGTGGTTTTTGGCAGTTTTCCAGTCGGACTCGCTGTTGAAAGGCATTTTCAAGGTTGCGGTTCATTGTACAACGATAGATTTGATGAAAACTGATAGGGGTGTAGCTGTAGAGCAGTAGATTGCTCGACGAGAAGAGGCTCTGGTTGATGCCAGGTTCTCTGGGTGAACCTCGGAAGGGCTAAATTAGCGCTTCGGAAGGGGTTCCTCCGAGCTCCGCGGCACCTACCCGGCAACTTAGTGCATCTCTCGGAGATCACCCCGAGATCCCCCCTCGAGCTATCCACACCAATCTCATCAAGTTCATATCAAGCAAGTCAAGCAAGTCGAGGCTTCCGACTTGACTTGCTTGATAAAATCTAGCTCTCCGACTTGACTTGACTTGCTTGATTTGTAATCAAGTAAGTCAAGCAAGTTGTCAAGTTGACTTGCTTGTTAGCAACTCTGGCGTCAGCGGCAAGGGAGCGAAGATGGCAGCGGCAACAAACGACTTTGTCCCCGTGGAGAGGAAGGCAGCGGGCATGGTTGAAGACGAGCCATTATACTGCAGGTTGGGCCATTGCCGAAAGTGGCAATGGGCCAGGAGGTCCCTTCACATTTGCCACCTGGGAGGCTGAGAGGCTTAGGCGAAGTTCTTTGGTTGGCGTGCGGCTTTTGTGCGGATCGGCTAAGCTCCCGAAAGCTGGGGCAAGCCCCTGGGTCGAAGAGTAGAAATTTGTTACCCGGCCGGTTCGTCATGAATTGCCAAACACGCCAAGTTTACGTATCGTATTAACAATCGAACGCCAACTTCATCATGTCGTCCGCACAAACCGCGCCCCCCCAGAATAGACAGGAGTTCTATCAAACAGCGGCGTCTCATCTGCCGTGAAAGCGCTTATCAATCATGGCCGCTAAATTGAATATATTCGGAAGATGCCCTCCCCATTCCACGAGATGGCATCCCACTCCCCTACCTGCGACTCAGAACAGTTATTGCCCGCTCCGGAAGCATGGCGATACTAGCAGCCTCGTCACTCTCCTGCCGTACCACTTTTCTTGTCCCAAGTCTCCATTGCCCTTCCTGCGCCTCCTTCATCGAAGCCTTCCTCTACTCCCTTCGTCCCAAACCCGTCTCAGTCTCGGCCTCGATTCTCTCCCACACCGTGACCGTCCAGCACGATGCTTCGCTGGCCGTCTCTGCGATAGCTAAAGCGCTCGGCGAGGCGGGCTATGGCGTGCACACCACTATCCCGGACCCTGCGTCGGGCGATGCATCTCCGCAGACCAACGTCTCGAGCTTACCGGGTAATGGTGCCCAGGTCAGATGGCTCCAACGTGCTGCACAGCGGTGGAAGCCCAGCAAGAGGGATGCCGCTGATGAGGAAGCTCGGAGGAAACGGCATATGGAACACTGTGACCAGTGTCGCGCTCAAGAGCAGGAAGACGCACAGAAGGCCCTTCCGTCCCTTCAGACGACCACCAGCGAGAAACCGTCTCAAGATTCTCGCTCGCAGCAAGGCCGGCGACGACGCTCCACCGATCAGTCAGCCAACCCGCGGGACGACGAGGACCCGTTTATCGTAGTCCATTCCACGGCGGCGACCAAAATCTTCCAAGCGTCCATCTCCATATCCGGAATGAGCTGTAGCTCTTGTGTCGGCAAGATCACTACTGCCCTCGAAGAGAAGCCCTGGGTGAGGTCGGTCAATGTCGCCTTGCTTACTCAAAACGCCTCAGTGCAGTTCGGCGGAGAGGAGCATACCGAAGAGCTAGTCAAGATCATCGACACCGTCGGCTACGAGGCGAACCTGGAACGCGTCGATGAGCTGCCGTCGCCTGCCGGGGCTGGTCCTCGCGCAGATGCAGACTTGTGGAAAGCCTCGTATGCCATTGGAGGCATGACGTGTAGCTCATGCGTCGGTACTATCACGAAGGCACTCGAGAGCCTCCCCTGGATAATGAGTGTAGACATCAACCTCATCACTAATAGCGCTACGGTCGTGTTCGAGGACAAGAGCCACTTGGGCGATATCCAGACGGAAGTCGAGGCCGTCGGCTATGATGCCAAACTGGACGACGTGGTCAATTTGAGCAAGAGCGAGCCGCAGAACGGGCGTAGGACCGTGTCTGTTCGCATCGATGGCATGTACTGCGAGCATTGCCCCGCTCGGGTCGTGGAAGCGCTCGATCGCTTCCACCGGCGGGTGACCGTTGAAAAGCCCGCGAACAACGGGGATCCCATCATAGCCATCGCATATACCCCCCATTCGCCTGACTTCACCATTAGAGCCATCCTCTCCACCATTTCGGAAGCCGACCCTGCCTTCGTCCCTTCTATATACCACCCCCCTACCCTTGAGGAGCGCGCGAAGCTGATGCATGCTCGCGCTCGGCAACGAATTTTCTACCGCGTCGTCCTTTCCGTCGTCGTCGCCATTCCCGCCTTCATCATCGGCATCGTTTTCATGACCCTTGTTCCATCGAGTAACGCCGGTCGCCAGTATCTGATGCAACGGCTGCGCGGAGTCACCCGTGCAGAGTGGGCGCTTTTCATCATGGCGACGCCAGTGTACTTTTTCGCGACGGACGTCTTTCACCGTCGCACGCTCAAGGAGCTGCATTCCCTATGGAAGCCTGGTAGCCCCGTGCCCTTGATTCGCCGCTTCTACCGCTTCGGAAGCATGGACATGCTGATGTCCTTCGGTACTACCATTGCTTACTTTTCTTCTATTGTCGAACTGATCATTGCTGCGACGCGGGCCTCGGGCATGAACATGGAGGGAAATGCGACCTACTTCGACTCGGTCGTGTTCCTGACCATGTTCCTGCTCATTGGCCGCCTGATTGAAGCGTACAGCAAGGCGAAAACGGGAGACGCTGTCGCCATGCTAGGTAAACTTCGGCCGACAGAGGCGCTCTTGGTCCCTCCCAGCGACAGTGAAGGTGCGGTGGATTGTACCCAAAAGATCGCCGTCGACCTTCTCGAATTTGGCGATGTGGTCAGAGTGTTGCACGGGGGTTCGCCGCCCTGGGATGGAATCCTTCTGGAAGGCGAGTCTGAGTTTGACGAATCTAGCCTTACGGGTGAATCAAGGCTCGTCAAGAAATCCGTCGGCGACCTAGTGTACTCTGGGACGATTAATAAAGGCGGACCTCTCTCAATCCGGACCACTGGCATCTCTGGGGATTCTATGTTGGATCAGATTATCAAAGTTGTACGAGAGGGCCAGGCACGCCGCGCGCCAATTGAAAGGGTGGCCGATATTCTTACCAGCTATTTCGTCCCGGTCATAACCCTAATCGCCATCTCCACCTGGCTGATTTGGTTGGGTCTTGGTCTCTCTGGGACTTTGCCCAACGAGTACCTTGACGTTGAGGTTGGGGGGTGGGCGTTCTGGTCCTTACAATTTGCTATTGCCGTCTTCATCATCGCCTGTCCTTGTGGGATTGGTCTTGCTGCGCCAACAGCCCTCTTCGTTGGCGGTGGCCTAGCGGCCAAGCATGGTATCCTAGTAAAAGGAGGGGGAGAGGCGTTCCAAGAAGCTAGCAGCCTTGACTGTATAGTCTTTGACAAGACGGGCACCCTGACACAAGGCGGGGAACCCAAGGTTACAGACAGTCAGTTCTTTAACCTTGAGGGCTGTGACTGGAATGACTTGAGGACTCTTGGCGCCCTGAAAGAGCTGGAAAGAAACAGCAGTCATCCGATCGCTAAATCCCTCGTTTCCTTCTGCGAATCCGGAATGGCAGACGGAGCCAAGGCCATACAGATTGATGAAATGGCAGGAAAAGGAATGAAGGGCTCATTCTACGTCGCAGCATTGCCCCATCCAGTCGAGCTCATCGTTGGAAACGAGGCCTTCATGGCCGACTATAGCGTTATTGTTACTAGCGCCGTATCTGCCACCCTGAACTCTTGGAAAACCCAGGGAAAATCCATTGTCGTTGTAGCAGCGAGAACTGTTCGTCCTGGCGAGCCTCCGTCGTCTGCACCCTGGAAGCCGGTCGCCATTTTCGCAGTTTCCGATCCTCTGCGACCGGAGTCTGCCGCTGTTGTCAAGGCCATTCAGCGCCAAGGCCTGGATGTGTGGATGATCTCGGGCGATAATCCCACAACGGCCCACACTATAGGCGATATGGTTGGCATTCCTCGGGAGCATATCATCGCTGGTGTGTTACCAGAGCAAAAGGCCGATAAGATCAGATACCTTCAGAGAAGCCAGGTGAAATCAAACTCGCACTCCTTTTTCGGGTTGGGGAGGCCACGCGCTCACCGAAGAGCAGTTGTAGCCATGGTAGGCGATGGCGTCAACGACTCGCCTGCCTTAACCGTTGCGGATGTCGGTATCGCCATCGGTTCCGGCTCCGATGTTGCCATCTCCGCTGCCGAATTTGTGCTTATTGCACCGAGCTTGACAACCCTACTAACGCTAATCAATCTCAGCCGCACGGTGTTCAGGCGTGTCAAGTTTAATTTTGGTTGGGCTCTAGTTTACAATCTCGTCGCCTTGCCTATAGCCGCGGGGGTTCTCTACCCAGTGAGGAGCGGTGGTCAGCACGTCAGGCTTGATCCTGTCTGGGCGAGTTTGGCTATGGCTCTCAGCAGCATAAGCGTAATCTGCAGCAGTCTTCTCCTGCGAAGCGGGTTACCAATTGTGGGTTTCAGGGACAGTAAAACGTTGAGGTCGGAGGCGTAGTAGGCGTAGGAAATATCTTTGGCCGCTGGCGGATCTCGTGTTTCTTCCTATTGTTTAGGTCTCGTATGTAGCTCGCTCTCAATTCCGTTCCACGCACAGGCTTTGCGTCGTTGTGCCTCGATAGAGACGATAATTACATGTAAGAGCTTAGAGAGCAGAGCTTTTTAGATTGATGGCAGCCATGATACAACTGCGGCCCCTCGCGGAGCAACAAGCTAGTCTATTCAAACATTCCCTAATAGGCCAAAATAATGTGGCATTGTATTCCAGGGTAAGGTACGTCTCTTGTGCCGTCCAGTCTGTTTCTGTAGGTTTAATTTAGGAACGTGTACGATGCGGACCCTAAGTTAAACAGGCCCGAAACTACATATCTTTGTGACGGGGCGACGCGGGGAGCCTTGCTTCCCCATGCGTACCAAATCGAAGGGGGGTGTGGATATTAAAACATTAATAGTTAACGTGCAGCCGCGTAATGGTCCAAGTACAACGCCGATCAGATACTGTGTTCCGAGAGCTGGGCCCGTTGGCGGCGTTCAGGTGCTGAAACGTTATGGCTAAACTTATTTGCCAAAGGAGTCTAATTCGGCCGCTACATCGCAAACACAAAAGGGGGGTGGAGCAGCTCGACAAATGAATATGATTGGCTCCAAGAAGCCGCACAAATACCGCAGGCGCGTAGCGTGGAATGGAATGTTTGTCCATGACAAGGTCATGAAACCCTGCACTGCGCAGCAGTCAATGCCGAGCAACTTGACTCCTTATATGCTCAACATGGAGCCGCACCCAACAACAATCAAAGCTGGCCTTTCGATAATCCGCTATTTTCATTTCCTTCCCAATTTTGCCTGCGCTTCTCACTTCATTCTCTACTACATTCGAGCACAGCGACACTAGCCCGCCGGATCTACACCTTCTCTCGTTCACTATGGATGGAATGCTTATGCCTACCTCATCCGAGATGGCCACGGCCATGGTTACTGCCACCGCTACAAGTAGCGATTCTTTCGCCCATGATGCCGTGGCGACTGCGGCAGCTTCGGCAGGATCAGGATTAGGATCAGGATCAGGATCAATGGGGCAGTCTGCTTCCATGGGAGGAATGGCTTCATACCTTCATTTTGGCATCGGAGATGCGTTCGTTGTGTCCATCTTCACTCCCGCCGAGACGTCGACGTACGTGGCAGTCATGTTCCTACTCATGCTGCTGGCTGTTCTGCAGAGGTTCCTGCTGGTTTTCACCGCAAAGATGAGTCATAAACTATCCGCGCACATTCAGCCTTCGTATCAAGCGGAGCCAGACAGAAAAAGTGGGAGCTGGATCGAGGTAGGGGAGGATGTTCGGCCTGCCGAAGACCTTGCGACGAGGCTTAAAGTCTCAGTTCCTCGCGCCATTGCCAGAAGCCTTCTCCAGGTTTTGAATGCGGCTATGGGCTTCCTCGTGTAAGTCAGGCGTTCTCGCGTCATCAGTCCTGAGCTAATGGAGGCGGCAACAACAGCATGCTCGGTGTCATGACTCTCAATGCCGGGTACATTCTTGCTCTCCTTGCTGGTGTCTTTCTGGCTGAGTTTGCCTTAAGTTGGTACAAGCACTCGCATCCAGCCGCCCATTGAGTTGGATCGCTCGTTCTTCGCTTCCGACTCCCTAGGCAAGTGTGCTGAGGCCCGTGGTAGTCGAACATCGTGCTCCAACGTGCTGGTCGCGTGAGCGGCGGGGCGTCCTACGGCATATGCAATCTTTGAGATATTTACCAGCCTTCCTGTCTTTACCGTCAACTCATAGCCCCTTCTCTTGCGAAATAGCAGGTTCGACAATGGACCCACTGTTTACTAGATCCTGCTTCGCTACCCCATTCGTTTACTTATTGTGTATACTCCGTGTAACCTGGATGGTAACAGTGGACTATAAATACGCTCTTTCCTCCGCGACAAGGTCCATAATAGGCTTGCACATAACATCTTCCCTTCCATCATACATCAGCCGATGCATCGCCTAAACATTGGGCCTTTTCTGCATATGCCTTCTAGCCAGTCCGCTTAATGATTCAGAGCGCTAGAAGGGGCTGATGGGATGGATTCGACAACACTAAAATGATGGCTTGTTATACTCACATAAGCGGAATTTTTTATCGGTACATTTTACCAGATTACGCACTCCCCGTCCAGAACGGCCTAATCCTGCACAGACGCATCCACCCGCGCCCGTGTGACCCCCCTTGTGTTTTTAGTGTAGCCACTTGCTGGCGTGGTTTTTGCGGAGCGGCCTTGGCACAGCCTTCATCACGCATTGCCAAGCATAGTGCCCAACCGCACAATGCGCGCAGCCCTTTTTGGAATGTTTAGTTCCGTGCTTTCTATTCCCCGCAACAATTGAGAAGTCCAGCTCCGGTTACTAGAGTCGGCGCCGTCGTTGACGTAGCGTCAGTCGAAAGGACGCGCCAGGGAGTTAATTATGGCAGAATAACTACCTGCTCAGAGTATAAGCTTCCGGTTGCACAAATCGCCCATTCATTTCTCACTATCGTGTTGAAGGACAACCCACAACTTCCTTCCTTTTTCGGTGCTTTCCAAGGTACCCTGGCTGCTCTCCTGATGTTTCGTCCAAGAAGGATTCTATTCCTCCAAGCCGCCATTTTGCGCAAGATGATGGATTTCGGTATGTTCCTTCATCGCCTTAGCGCTCCACGCCCTCTATCTCCTTCGTTCCGTCGGAGCATCCCCACCACAGTGTCCCCACGAAAAGGCACCATACAATTGCTGTTTTACACCCCTCCGTCCTATCCCACTCCCCCCAGGAGCTACAGTGCCAGTAGATATCCAGTCCTGGTGAGCTTTCATGGCGGCGGTTTCACGATTGGAGACGCTAGCGATGACGCTAGATGGGCTGCCGCGGTCGTGGATATCGTTGGGGCCGTCGTCGTCTGCGTTAACTATCGCCTGGCACCAAAATGGTACTTTCCTACTGCTATCGAAGATGGCGTCGACGCCATCCTCTATCTCATACAGAACGCAGAAGAGCTGAGCATCGATGCCCAACGGATAGGGGTGAGCGGCTTCTCCTCTGGCGGGACCATGGCCTTCACGGTCCCACTGATACTCCACGACGTATTACGTCGGACAGAGGATCAAGCCCCGGCACTGGCAAGTTCACCAAGGAGCGACGGCAAAATCGTCGTCATTATGAGCTGGTATCCTCCCACGGACTTCGTGACACATACGAGAACTGAGCGCAGGAGGACGAATATTCGACCGGAAACAGAGCTCCCTCGATTCTTGACGGAGCTCTTCGACGCCTCTTACTTATACCCTCCCCGCAACGTGTCTCTGTCCCACCCCTACCTCTCCCCAGGCGTGGCCCCAGATGAGATGCTAAGAGAGCTACCATACGACGTCATCATCTTCACCTGTGAATGGGACGGATTACGCGCTGAGGCTGAGGCATTTAGAGATCGCTTGTCGGGACCTATTGGAAAAAGAGTGTGTTACAAAGTGGTAAAGGGGGTGCGTCACGCTTGGGACAAAAGCCCAAACCCATTCAAGAGGAGCCCGACAAGGGAGCTAGCATATAGAGAAGCATGTGTTGAACTAAAGCGAATATTGGAAGGTCAGTAAGTGGAAGATCAAGGAGCCTGCCGAGTCATTGAGGCTGAAACGAGTTTTGGAGGCTCCACAATATATCTGGCTCTCGCGGTTGGGAAGAATCAGGAGCAGAAGTCTGGCAAAGGATCTTGGTGAAACTATTAGCTGTCATCGTTGCTATGTATATCCTGCGAAGGCGGAGAGCGGAAAAGAAGCGGCAGGCGATTGCACAGAGCAGTTGTAAGAACTGTGTTCATATATGCATGTTCCCAATTAGGCAGCCGCCTGATACTCATTCTAGTGCATCCACAATCCAGGCATCCACGTGAGAACCATGCCTCCGACGTAGTGAGATGGCCTTGCCGACACCTGGGACACCTCACAAGACATTTTGATCGAACCATAGACCATCGAAATTTATAGCCGAAGCGTACCTCGGTGGGCAGTCGATGTCATGTTTGCAGTCCCCCAAGCATGTCAAGGCCGGCCATTGGAAGGGAGAAGCAATGTCATATCGGGCAATAGTGTCGTCTAGCGAGAAAGGGATCTTGACTTCCCGATATTGACATTGGGGAAGTTTGGAAATCGGAGGAATAAGCGTCGGTTCCGGAAGTTACCGCATCGGAGCTGAGAAGAATCATCGCATGATCGCCGGAATCCGAACCAGTTCCGCAACCTTCGGGGCTCCACGATGTCCCCTCCATCCCCCATAGAGGTCGTTTGTGTGGCCGCTGAGTACATTTCGTTCTCAGAGGGTTGCAGAGACGCCGACATGTCGCGGCAGTCGGCAGTGCTGGACTTTGCGGAAGCATCACAGAGGTTCCAATCGCGACAGGTGGACGGACCCCAGAACAGGGACCACAGACAGAGGACTCACCGCAGGCCTTAATGAGGCGTAAAATAAAAGTGCCAGCCTTGTTAGGGCCTGTTTTGTGCTGTTAGTATTAATACTAATACTCAGGACCAGTTTTGGTACCTAGAGTTTAGCCTACTAAAATAGAATATCTAATTTTAGTAGGGGGCAGGTTTTACAAAGAAGTTAAGTTAAGCAGTTTGACATATAAGGTTCCTAAAAGGCCCATGAGATGACATAAGGTGGTCTGTGAAATGTGGGTAGGTAGAGTTTTATTCCGCCCGGCTCTAAGCATAAAGGGCACTAGTTGGTACACCATGTTACATAACCACGCTTCCCTTTGATGCCGACTGAAACTCCTCATGCCTATACGTGTCTCTGCTCTGCTCTTATTTTCCTTCCAGTCTCGTCTGTGACATGTGATCCCGTGACAAAGGTCGCAAATCAGGGTAAGGAGAGGGGCAGAAAATGCCCTGACAATATAATTAGAAACATGAATATCTGTAGATAGCACAGCTCAGCCACTACTGCCAGCAGAGTGACAGCCAGCGTTCGTGTACACAGTGTGTGTGTGTGTGAATTCATTTACCCTGACCTCTCCCGAGGTATATGCAGGTTACAACTACTGAAGTCTATCTTTGAGTTCTATGCAATTTGTGCCATTACATGCACGAAGTTTACTCGCAACCGGCATACGTGTAACCGTCCGCGATCAGGGGGGTGTACGGATACATGTATGCTCAACGGCGCAGACCAACTAAATCAAAATGCCGGACTATTCAGCGACGGAAACCACAACCCAAACCTAAATTTTCAGCTGATCATTATCAAAAACTTCGTGAAGATCGTGGAAGGATAGGGATAGTAAAGAGCAACTATTCACCGTTAACGAAGAATAATGTAAACGAGATCTTAGAGAGATAGGTAAGGTAAAGAATATCACGCTTTAGGATATAGCTTAGAATACTAACTCTCTCTAGATACTATAAGAATATTAAAGTAAATTCTATTCTACTAATTAAGAGTATTTTAAAATAAGATATTATAACGTATTCCACAAGCGAGCGGGCCACCCAAGCGAGTGGGCCACCTCACCAAGAAAACGCGACATACCAACTTTCAAGCGCGATGCAACAACGAAGCAACCCTCAATCAATTCAGAACGAAGGCAGGCTATCCTTAGCCATCTTAGCAATTAAGAAAAGCCAATTACAAAGCGAGCGACAAGCTGCAGCGGTGTACGATGTCCCCCGAACAACGCTTCAACAACGACGCGCCGGAACCACCTTTCGACGCGATTGCGAACCCAATTCAAAGAAGCTTACTGAGCTAGAGGAATCGGTTATTATTCAACACGTACTCGACCTAGATTCACGAGGATTTCCCTTTAGGCTTGGTGCTATAAGAGATATGGCTAATCATCTACTTACTGCGCGCTCTACTAGCCCAGTTAGTAAGAACTGGCCAGAGAACTTTATACGGCGAACTCCAGAGGTCAAAACAGTCTATAATTGGAGGTACGACTACCAGAGAGCCCTATGTGAGGATACTAAGATTATCAAACCTTGGTTCAACCGCGTACAGTGTATAATTGAGAAGCACGGCATTGCTGAAGAAGACATTTACAACCTTAACGAAACTGGCTTCCAGATGAGCGTTATTTCAGGTGGCAAAGTTATTACAAGCTCTAAGAGACGTAATCGACGTAAAGCAGTGCAGCCAGGCAATCATAAGTGGGTTATGGTAATCCAGGGTATCAACGTTCAAGGATAGGCGATTCCACCATTTATCATCTTTGCAGGAACGTACCACCTTTCTACATAGTATGAGGGCAACGATATACCATTAGATTAGCCTATTTCATTAAGCGACAATGGCTGGACGAATAACAAGCTTGATATTAAGTAGCTAGAGCACTTTAACAAGCATACGAAGGGTCGTACAGTAGGTGCACGCCGTCTACTAATAATTAACGGCCATGAGAGTCACGATTCGCTTGAATTTCAGCAGCTTTGTAAGGAGAAGAACATTATTACGCTCTGTATACCATCTCATTCGTCGCATCTACTTCAGCCACTTAATATAGGCTGTTTTTCGCCTTTAAAAGATGCCTATAGGCGCCAAGTCGAGGATCTTATCTATAACCACATCTATTACGTCATGAAGCTTGAGTTCCTACCAGCGTTCAAAGCAGCCTATCAGGACACAATTACGGAAAGCAACATCCGTACGGGCTTTCGAGGCGCTGGCTTAGTGCCATTCGACCCAGATACTATACTCTTAAAGCTTAATGTTTAGCTTCGGACGCCGTCCCCCCCTATAGTAGAGGACACCATTTAGGAGTCAAAAACACCTAAAACTGCTGCTGAATTAGGGTCTCAAAATACTCTAATTTATAACCAGATTCAGCAGCGTCAAAATAGCTCGCCTACACACATTCTTAAGTCAATTCATCAGCTTGCAAAGGGTGCTGAGCTAATAATGCATGAAGCTATATTACTACGCTTAGAGGTCACTAAGCTTCAGAAGGCAAATGAGGTTGCAATACAGCGTAAAAAGTGTAAAAAGAAGTGGATTTAGAAGCGAGGGACACTAATAAAAGTAGAGGGCTCAGAGATAATTACTTAAGCAAATATTGATGCGCGAATTAAGGGCGAAACGTGCCGGAGTAAAGGGCGCGCTGAGGTCGACACGCCGCAGCAAAGGCGCTGTAAACGCTGTCGCGAAACTAGGCATAACTCAAGAACATGCGAAAATACCGAGAAATAGACTAGCTATCTACTGGCCAAATATTATAGCAATAGCTACTCGTGTTGTGATGTTATTACTTTACGAATAAGTTGAAAGTTAATGAGGTGGCCCACTCGCTTAGGTAGCCCACTTATAGAATATATTACTTTTTCTTAGATAGAATCTAGACAACTTTCGTTCTTAAAAGAGAATAAGTATTTATTAGAAATTTAAATATTAGTAGTAGCTTTATTAAAAATACACTAGTTAAAATTAGCTAGATATATAAAGAGAAGAAATTAATAATATATAACTAGTCTTTTAAATATCTAAAAAGAACTTCCTAACTATAATAGTATATTAATAGGCTTTTAATAGAAAAGTATAATCTTAATATATTTATAAATAAAAAGCTAATTATAAATATAAATAATATTTTTCTTATTTTTTATTACTACTAGGTTTAAAACATTTTAATATTTTTAAATATATAATAAATACTTTAACTTATATGCTTAATACTTATATATATATATATAGTATCTTAACTAAGGACGCTAGTTTATATAAAAAGAAATATAAAAGTAGTAAATAAGTATACTTTTAAAAATTATAAAAATAGTAATATATATAGAAAGAATAGTAATAATAATAATAAAAGTAATAAAAATAAAAAGAATAGTAGTAATAATAGTACTATTTCTAATACTAATAAAAAACCTTTTAATTTAAATAAAGTTATTAAAGCTTTATACTATAAGTATATTATACTTATTTTTTTTTAAACTTAAAGAGTAAAAGAGATTTTCTTATTATAAAAATAGATTTATAATTTATAAAGAAATATAAGTAAAATTTTAAATAGTGACTACTATATAGATAAATTCTCTTTATAGCTACTAATAAAAATATAGAAAAACCTATTATCTTTATAAAGTTAATTATTTTATTTTTAATTTAAGAATATTAATAATTATTCTTAGAATTCTTAATAATACTTTTGAGCTAGAATTTATATTTATAAAATAGATATTTTAGTTTTAAGTTAATTTAGTATAAGAAAGTATACACCTAAGATAAAAGAAATTATAAAAAAATAAACTAATATTTTAGTAAGTAATTTTTACTCTAAACGAAATTTAAACTTTAAATAAAAATTTTTTATACTATTATACTTTTCTCTATTTTATTTAGTAACTAGATTTTATAGCTAGTCTAACAAAAATTCTTAATTCTTATAATATTTAGTATAAATTTAGTAAAGTAATTAATACTATTATAATTTAAGCCTATTTATAATAGGTTATAAATTATTAAAATACTAAAATATTTTAAGCTTATATTAATAAATATATTTAATATAATATATAGATTACTTTTTTTAAGCGTTCTTTTAGAAACGTCCTCTTTAAATTTATAACTTATATAAGTTATAATATTAATTTTTAGGCTTTTACTTAGTTTACTAATTTAGAGATTAATTTACTTAAAACGTATTTACTAATTATAGAGCTTTAAGAGTGACACAATATATTTTTTAAAAAAGTATAATAAATATATAAAACCTTAAAAAGAGTAGAAGTAATTAGAGGTAAAATCTATAGCTTATATAAGTAAACTAACTTAGACTTAAAACACACTAAAAAGAGAATAAAAAAAGAAAAGCTACTAAAATTATACGCTAAGTTTTTTAATATAATTAAGACTAAGAATATAAAAAGATAACTTAGCTTATTTACTCTTAATTTAGGTAAAATAGAGTAGAAACTAGAACTAGTTAAATATAGCTTAGAACAAAAATACGTTACCTAACTACTATATAAATATTCTTTTAATTTTATACTACAAAGAAAGCTTAAATACTAAATTAATATAATTAAGGCTTTAATTAATTTCTGCTGCGTTCTAAGCATTATAACTAAACATAAACTAGTATAAGATTATAGTTATAATATTCTACTAACGTTAGAATCTATGCTGTAGCTTGTTATTAAGCTAAAACTAGCCTTTATAATAGTTATAAACTAGTAGTATATTTTTTGTGTTTATAAGGTAAAATAATTTTAAAATTTCTACTAATTTTAGGAAGTAAAGGAATATATTAAGAAGTAGTATCTTAAGTAGTTTATACTAAATAGCTTAATTCCTTATTTAAATAAGTATTATAAGTAGTTAAGTATAGTTTTTTTTAGTTATCTATACTTTAAAAACTATATAGTTATAGTTTATAGGCTTTTACTTTTACTATATTTTCTACAATAATTATATTACATTTTGAATATTAAATTTTGAGATGTAAATAACTAGAATAGGTTTTTAAATATTACTACTAATAATAGAGCTATAGTAATTTATAGAATTAGCTTCTATTTTTTCATACACGTACTCTTTTAGTGCATGCTTATTTTATAATTTTTGTAAATAATTTACCTAACTTTATTTTTTATAGTATTAATAACTTAGCTATTATAATATTTTTATATAGTACTAAACTAATTTTAAAAACATAGTAAAAAGCTATAGTATGAAATTAAAGTTTCTATTATTATTTCTACAGGATTTAAAATTTATATTTATATATAATATATGCTAAAATAGAAAGCTTATTACTTATTATTTTAAAGTTTATTATTTCTATATTAAAGCTGCTGTAGTAAATTTTCTAGTAATATAACATAATCTTTTATATTTACATTAAAATTAAAAGTGTTATAGTAATATATAAGAACCTAAAAGTCTTTTTTATTACTTAATATAATTTATATAATTTTCTATTTTACATACTTAATACTCTTTAGTAATAAAATAAGTGTTTTGTAAATCTTGTATTTTTAAGTAATTAGAAAATAAACTAGTTACATTATATAATAATTCACACTTACTAAAATAAATAACTATTAATAGAAAAGCTAGTATTTTTTTTCTATTTTTAATTCATAAGCTGTTTTTACGTAATTTAAATAAATACTTATTTATAAGTTTTTGATATTTTTTAGCTTTTATTATAACTACTTCTTAAAGTTAATTTCTTTTATATAAGTATAAACATAACTATAATACATTTTCTTATAATAATTAATTTATTGTTTTAAAAAAGTTTAAGTACTATTAATAATACTTTAAAAGCTCTATTACCTAAAAAAAAATTTATAAAGTAAGATTCTAATTTTTTAGAAGTTGTAAAGATATTCTTTTACTATTTTTAAATATATTAAATAAGAGATTTTAGTTACTTAAAACGCTAGTCTTATTCTTACTTTCTAAAAGTTTTAAGTAAGTTATATTTTTCTTTTATTAAATTCTACTAAGTACAATTAGCTTTATAGATTAAAATATAGTTAATTATTTCTTATATACATAGGAAGTTATAACGAATTAGAGAATAATTAGCTAATAATAGTAAATTAATAAATTAGCTAGTATAAATTTATAGAATTTTTTATAATATATTTAAAAAGTACTCTAAAAAATTTAGAATATAGGCTAATAATAATAGCTAACTAAGGTTCTTTAAGTTAGTGCTTTTAAGAAATCTCTATAACTATATAATACTATAGTAAGTAATAGTAGTAAAGTACTAGTATTTATTATAAATAAAGATAAGGTTTTTTAGGTATAATATACTTAGCTCTTATAGAATCTCGTATACTTAATAGTAGTTAACTTAATAAAAAAAATACTTTAACATTATCTTCTAGTAGAAATATAATGAAGAAATTGTCTAAATTTTAATAAAACTAAATACCTTTTTTAAAGATTCGCTTAAACATTGCCTTAAAAACTAGAGAAGTTATACTAAAAACTTTAGAAATACTAGTAGTTATTTCTTGCTAAGTTTAAGTATAATATTATTTTTAAAATTAAAAATAATTAGACGCATCTCTGTTTCTATATTTAGAGAAATTTCTATAAAAGAATATTTAGTAACAGTTATATAGTATTAAATTAGAGATAGGTTTTTAATAATAATAAATATAATTAAACATACTACTTATTACTATGTAGTGTAAAATAATTAGTTAGTTATAATAATATTTTAGTCTCTATACTATATAGTACAGCCTCTCTAGAAATTACCTATAACTTATTTAAGCCGTAATTTCTAAAGTTTATAGAATTTTATAGAAGATTTATTTCTAGTAACCTTTACCTAACGCTAACTATTACTAGTTAAAATAATATTAAAAAGAACGGAAAAGAATTTCGAGCATATCTAAAAAAGAAAGCTAGTATTATAATTAACTATAATATATACTAATATAGCTTTATTAGGAATTTATTTCTACTCTCTTACTTTTTTAGGTTTAGAACCCTTAAAAGATATGCAGAACTATTAGTTATTAGTTGAACTAAAAACTCTATTTTTAAACTTTCCTATTACATAATGTCATGATGCCTAGCTGTCTAGATAAATACTTTTCTATTTATAGATTAAGCTAATAAGAGATTTTATAGAACTTTTTAAAAAGTTAGACACTATTATAATTTGCTCTGCTATAGAGAAGCTGTTTTTAGTCCTACTTAGCTAATATTATTACCCTCTAGACAGCTGTGACTAAGCAGATTCTAACTTTAGACATGAATTATTAAACGCACCTAGATAGTACAGTAAGAAAGAATAGAGTATATTATAATAAAAATATGGTTCAGACCAAGCGGAAGGGAAGGTAGCATAATAGATAAAAAGATATAGGTGTTAAGGTCTTAGCTCGGCCTAACGCAATAGACCTACATTTTCCTTTATACATAGTTTTAGGTAGTACTTTAAAATCTACCTAAAAACGCAAATAATGCCTTAAATATATCCAGCATTAAGATATTCTGCCAGAATAAAATTATATAGACGCGATTGAGAAGTTTCTTAAGACATCATACTAGAGAAAAGGTTCCTAGGCAAAACTGCATCCCAGGAGACCAAATATACTAGGAAAATGTTACTAGGATGAAGTTAGTACTGGGAGAATGCTCCTGGGCTAAGCTTTCTCCCAGTAGGTTAGTCCCAAGAGAATATTCCCAGGAGAATTGGCCCAGGCGCCCTCATCTCCTAATAGATTAGTCCCAGGAGAATTCTCCCAGAAATAGCATACCTAGGAGACAAGGGTTTCTGGGCGCGTTCTCCTGGGAATATTTCTCCTAAAACCAATTAACTAGGAGATGAGGGTGCCTGGGCGAATTCTCCTAGGAGTATTCTCCTGGGACCAATCGACTAGGAGATAAGGGAGCCTGGGCGAATTCTCCGGGGACCCCGATTTTCCTGGAACGCCGATTTTTCTGAAACGATTGTCCTGGGACGCTCATGTGCCTGGGAGGTTGTTCCAGGGACCCTAAGGCTCCTAGGAACCAAATCTGGCACCAGAGTACTGGGACGCCTATGGAAGTTATTTTTGGTCTTTGAAACCTCGCGAAATTAGTATTGCTACAACCCGAGCCAACAACATAAAATACTCCGTCTTAAAGCGATACGCCGTTTGGTTTCCCTATCTAATGTTCTCCAAAGCAATAGTCAGTCATCTGCAGCATAGCATTCATCGTCACTAAGCTTAGTATCTTCTCTTAAGCGACAGATAAGGCTATTTATGCGAAGGATTCGCGTTTAATTCTAGGCTTAGTATTTTCTGGCAGGGAGCTAAAGCGGCCCTGACTGAAATAGAAACATGATGGTCATTCGTCAAAGCTTTGCCGCCGGAGCTGGCCAATCAAATTAGTTATGGCATTATCATTGGAACGGACCCCGGGGTTCCGTAGCAACTCGTAAAATATTGTTACGATTAGGAACGAGGCACTGCACTAACGTCCCTCCCTATATGGCGCAAAACTGTTGATTGGTGACACACACACCTCTCTGCCTACTAGGCTACAGCACCGTCATGAGTCAACCCTTTATATAAAGGCACCAGTCTATCAGATAGTTGAATGATCATCACTTCTTCTTCCAATTCTCCAACAAAAAACCCCCCGTGCCGCAATGAATCTATTGTTTAGGCATCTCAGCTCAGATGCAACTTCGAGATGTGTCAGAGGTCATCGGTGTCATTTGCTGACTCTGAAATCTGGCGATCAGAAATAAATATTTCGTTAAAACTGAACACTAGTCCATCGATAGAGCATTGATTTCATCAATCAGCTCCTGCGTCGCAATATCGTTTCTGCATGCTGGCTGAGTCGGGATCCCGGTATTAATCACTGATGGATGTGCGTGTCCATGACAGAGCTTCGCGAGATGTTTTAGCTTCATATCAATTCTCATCTCTTTTAAAAGGCCTAATCGCATGTCGGGGACTCGTAGCTGTAAGACCTTAGCAAAGATATATGCAAAAGGAGGGATGCTATTACAAGGTTGGTGCTTCTAAAGACATGGTCTGGCGGCATGTCCTTTGCATCTTCTTCGCTAAGTCCTTGCTCTTTTGCAATCATATAGCACAACGCATTCCATGGCTTTCGAGTTGTATTGTAATTGTTCCATCGACCTGCTCGTTTTCCCTGTAGTGCGAGAAACGCAGATCGAAAGCAGTGAGCCTATCAATTTCCGAATGGTCTAAATTTGCGGTTTAATCCTCTCGGATGTATGCGCTTGGATGGAATCCGCGAAAGACCAGAGCCTCATGGCCTTGTAATTGTATTATGCCCGGCATCTGTGTTCCAGGGGTGAAGCCGCATAGACTCCTAACAATCGGAGATTTCGCGTCCTTTGTCTGACACTGGAGAGTTAAGATGATATCCGGCTTTTTAAGTAGTAAAATCTCTTCAAATACTTTGTAAGCTTCATTTAACCTGAGCGTCCTCCCCAGCCTCGCAAGACTCTCCCTCATCTTTTCACTGACTAGCGGCCGTACGTCTAGGATCGTGACGTCGAGGTGGGTATAACGGTTATCCGATATGCGTACGAGTTCGATCAATTTCCTGAAGAGTATCACTTCGATAAAACATCTCCTCATAAGTCATATCGTGACTATTACATGGCTCAATCAGCACAATTGCAAGGCTAAGTCTGCCTTCAGTCAACTTGCGTGAGTTATATAGTGCTTGTGGTGTGACTCTGAGCAACCCTGATGCGTTAAGGTTCGCCGCCCAACGGTCGAAAGGTTCAAGATAGTCGGACATCGTGTTTTATCGTATTCGGGTAGTCTGGATACCTATCGTCCTGTAGTTGCTCAATTCTTGGGTAGGCGGAGTAAGTGGTGGAGGATTTAAGCGGCTACTGCCAAACACAAGGAGAGAATTCTGGTAGCTCCGGGACATGCTTACATAAAAGTCCGAATCTTTCAGCTTACTGATCCCGGACCAATGCGGGGTGTCAGCACAGCCACAGGCCTGACAGCCACAAGCTTGGCTTTTGGGATGACTTAAGGTACACTGTGATGATTATGTGGGACGTGCGGAGCTGTTTCGCACTAGCCGGGATTGGAAACCGCTTTGATCGGAAGCACCGACGGGGGTGGCGATCTTGCATGAGAAAATCCACGTGGAGAGAGCCATTGAACAGAGCGGAAATGAAAATATAGCGAATGTAAAGACCGTCTCCTCTAACCAACTGAAGAGCGGAGACTTGAGCGTCAAAACAGCCACAAGCACCGAAGCAGAGGCACTAAGACAGTTCGCGGACGACTGGGCCCACCGAATCGGGACCGGAGCCACAGTGCGGATCCCGACGTACGGCGTCCTCGCTCACGGCATTCGCACCAGCACGATGGACGTGGAGAAATTCGAAAACAACAGGAATCAGATTCTACAGGATAACAGACCATTTATACCCCAGGCGGAGATAAAACACATTGGATGGCTAACGAGGGACGCGTCTGCCAAGACCGCATCGACCATTACCATTGAGTTCACCAAACCAGAGGATGCAAATAAGATTATAGACGAAGGCCTAATCTGGCAAGGCGAGGTTTTCCAATGCGAACGATACGAGCGGCAGTGCCGAGTGAAACAGTGCTTCAAGTGCCAAAAATACGGCCACATAGGAACCCAGTGCAAGGCACCAACAGCATGTGGCTACTGTGCGCAGGAACACGACACCCGGGAATGCCTATGGAAATCGGACCGGAGCGTACTAAGGAAATGTGCGACCTGCCGGAGCGAACATGAAGCGTGGAACCGCCAGTGCCCGACCAGAAAGGATGAGATAGCTAAGGCCAAAACCGCATACGAGATGCGGCCCCGATACCACCAGGTTGCGGAGAAGAGGAGCGGAACTGCTCAGCCAGAGATGCCAATCGCTGAGCAGAGGAGCCGACACGGCCAGAACACGACACACACGCAGATGCAGGCTACCCAAATAGCTAGGAACCGATCGCAATCCGGACGAGGACGGAAAAGAACCAATACTGAGACTACAATCGACCTGGTAGGCCAGGAAAATCAAGCGCCACCAGGTACTATGAACCAGAGGCCACGGAGGAGCATTGCACGGACCAGGAGAGCGTTGGAAATAATCCATGTCAACACGCGTCCGACACAAGGAAATACACAGCAGATGGACATCGACTCCGACACCGAAACATGAACCAGCACAGCACATTGAGCATACTACAGTATAACGTCCGCAAATCAAGAGACACAGTGATGGCAACCCTGCTACGTGACTCTCGAGCTCATGAATACGATATTCTAGCTATCCAGGAGCCATGGTGGAACCCATTCGCGGCCACCACCCACCACCCACCACCCAGCAAAGGACATCTTCCATCTCTGCTACCCAACAGGAGACGAGGAAGACCCTGCCAGGGTCTGCTTCTTTGTGAACAAAAGGCTGGACCACAAAAGGTAGCGATTCAAGGAATACACAAGAGATGTCTGCTCTGTCATCCTTGACCCTGACGGAGAAGGGCGAGAGCAGCAACGATTGGCCCTACACAATATATACAACCCGGCAACACACACCACGAACGGAAGAACGGCGCTGGCGGACATACGTGCAGCACTGGATGAACACCAAACGAAGGAGCAGATACTTCTCGGCGATTTCAATCTACATCACCCCCTGTGGGGAGGACCGAATGTGAGACGCATACAACCCCAATCTGAAGATCTCATAGCAATCATGGAGGACTTTACTCTCAGCAACACACTACCCGCCGGCACGGTTACTTTCGAAGAAGCAGCCTGGCGATCGACTATCGATTTATGCTTAGTAACCGTGGGACTAGTAGACAGGGTGATCAGGAGCGAAGTGGACCGTGACCTCGACCACGACTCGGACCACCTACCGATAAGCACGGAGCTTGACATGACCATGCGACGCCTGGAGCAGACACCAAGATGGAACTATAAGCGTCTAAATAAGAGAGACTACGCTAAAGCACTAATAGAAGCCTTGCCACAACTACGCAGACCAGCGACAAAAACAGATCTAGACAGATATGTTCAAGAAATTGTTACGGCGGTCAAGGAGGCGATCGGGAAGGCAGTTCCGCAGACACGCATAGCACCTCAATCACGTGAGGGATGGACTGACGAATGCAAAGAGGTCCTTGCAGAGGCGAAGAGACTAAAGAGGCTACACAGCCGGTACGGCACGGAGGAATCATGGGAAGAGTACCGAATAGCGAGCAGACTTGCTAACAGTCAATTATAATTGATCAATTGATTGGCAATTGATTGATTCGATCCAATCAATCAATCCAATTACCGACCTGGATTTTTTCCAATCAATTCAATTAGAGAGCTGTAAATTGATTGATTGATTGATTAATTGATTAGTTACATGAGGCTGCAAAAGTAGGTGTAGATGCCTTATACAGGCAATTTTTTAGTGTTGCAGAGAGGTTGCCCCTGAGGGGGCCTTCCTAATTAGGTATAGTGGAATCGGATTAGGAGCTTCTTACACCCGAATTTTCCTCAACTGCTCAAAACACCAACACTCGCGCACCTAAACACGACCCAAACAAATGTTCGCACAGTCTAAGAAGCCTACCAAATCCTCCAAACGGAAGCGTAAAAGCTCAGTTCATATATCTGAGTCGCAGACCTTCGAACAGGAGCTACGCGACGTCGCGAGCCAGCAGGAACCAAACGCGTCCTTAGAATCTGTCAATGCCGCCCCACCCTCAAACGCCGTACCATACGAGCAATCTGACGACGATTTTGATGAGAGATTTGAGGATAACTTTAATGGGATAGAATGGACGCGTCTGCTAGAGTTTATAAAGCCTCTACACACCCAGAGGCATAAAAAGAGCTGGATCTATTAATATGGGTATTGAGTGTATTTGCGCAGTAACCCGAATTATATCTACTTTATATGTAGGTACTGCCATCAACGTAAGGTAATTAACGCTGGTAGATAGAGTAAATACAACGTTATCTACTCTACTTTAACTACTATAGTTCACCTGCAGGGTAATTAACATAGCTATAATTATACTCTATCTGGGATACTAAAAACTCGCCTTGAAGCTGGCTAGAAAACACTAATAGGTCTTACTATAAGTGGAATTGAAATCTTATAAGATGTGGGTAACACTTTTGGTAACTTTAATATATAGAGCTTTAGGCTAGCTACTGTAAGCTAGCTACTTAAAAATAATTACTCTTTATATAAGCTTAAGACTCCGGCCTTTAGAGCCTTAATAGAAGTAGTTAACTTTAAGGCCTTTAATACTCTCTAGAAGAATTACTAGAGCGTTACTTGGTATATTCTATGGCTATTCAACTATCTCCTTCTAAAAGTATATAAAGAACTAGATTAGTCTCTCATAAAAATTTATATTTTCTTTAACGGATGGATAGCTAAAAGTGGTAAGAAGACCTTCTACAGCGTAATAGCTTACTATATTAATATAAATAACTAGATTAAGAATCTATCTATTACACTATCTTAATGTTATGGACGGTAATAGTAAGATAACTATACTTAAGGAGCTAAGGGAACTGGTAACAACAGCTAATAAAGCTCTAAAATAGAAACGTATATTTAAGCTAGAAAGGAAGAACTGTAAGCGGGTATAAGATATATTAGTATAGGCTAAGACATAAGCTAAGAAGTAAGAATAGAGATATAGAACTATGCTAATAAATTAAGAGCAGTAACTTATATAACTAAGGCAAGGCTTAGTAGATAGAAATAAATAGAGATAAAGTAAGGTAGCTAAACCTCTAGCAGCTCTATTAACTTCTAATAGTATCTAATATACTGCTAATAAGTATATAATGTATGCATAGAGGATCTTCTATAAGTATAAGGCGCTAGATAGTTCACGACTACTTTTAATTCTTTATAATTACTCTAAAATTAAGATTTATACCTTAAGTGAAATAGTTTAATACTATTTTGTTAAATCTTAACTTATTATATAACTTTCTCTCTATTCTCTATTAAGTTAACTAACTTCTACTAAGTCTAACGAGCTATCTGATCTGGAAGTAAGGGAACTACTAAATATTATATAAGTAATTAAATAGCTTATTACTAGTATAATTTACGTTAGTAAGTTAGTAACTTATAATATTATAACTACCACCTTAAGAGATTAGAAAGGACCGTTGGATAGAATTCTAATAACTAATTATCAAGAGTTTATAATAACTTACTATAAGAATAAACAAGAACTTTACTTGTTGTTAGAGAGTAGTAGTAAAGAGGAAGTTATAATAGAATCTTTATCTATAACTAGAAATACATCTAAGGGAATAAAGAGTGTATAGTAGGTCATTTAAAAATAAAAAGTAGCTATTATAAAGCTATAAAATACTTTAGTAAACTTATAGTAGTAGTTTAAAATTAAATAACAAGCTATAGCAATTTAGAAAAAAGAAATAGTAAAAATACAACCTTCTAAGAAATTTAATAGAGATTAAGATAATCTTAAAATCTTTATAGCAATAATAGACCTCTACTATTACTTTAATTAAAAGTTATTTCTAATTAATTAGGATTAGATCTTAGTAGCTGGTATAAATATAATAAGTAAAGCTATATAATAGTTTAAACCACTAGTAAGAAACTATCTTGCTAATAGAGATTTAAACTTAAGAGTAGTAGAATTAACTAACTATAATAATAATATATAATAAATCTTCAAGAATTACAAACGTTTTGAACAGGAAATAATTGTTGTTTTTAGAGAAATTAATAAGAAAACTAAAGTAATTTAGAAGCTTTAATAACTTAAGCAATGTATATCAGCAGCTAACTATACTACAGAATTTAAATAAATTTAATTATAACTTAATTAAGTAGACTAGCTATTAGTTATGATATACTATAAAGAATTAAAAGACTAAATTAAGGATAAAATCTCTAGAGAAAAGCGGCCAAGCATCTTATTAAAAATTATTAAATAAGTAGTGACTATTAATAACTAGTAGTATTAATAAAAGTAAGAGAAAAGAGTACATAAAAGAATAGTAACCTATATACTTAAGAGAAATAGAAAAGATAATAGAACCTATAACAAAATAGATATTAATATTAAGTAAGTATTTATTGGAAAGGGATAAGGAAAGTAAGTTAAGAAATAAATAAAACGCTATACACATAAGGCCTGTTTAGAATGCAGGAAATAGAGACACTTTATTAAGAATTATAAATAGTAATAATTAGACGTTAAGAAAGCTTACGTCTAGACTAAAATAGCTAAAAAAATTAAAATAGCTATAGTTTAAATAGAGTAAACATAAGACATAATAACACAAGCGATTATTATATAGTAAATTTAGAAGGAATAGTACTAAATCTATAGAAATTATACATATCTTAAATAAGAATATAAGATATTATATTAGTAAGTTAAGAATTATCTAGCGGAATAAGCGAGTAATATAATTACTACTATATAAAAAATAGTTATTAGATAATATTATACTAACTCTATAAAGAAAGCTAACTAATTTTATTAACTAATCTAATAAGAAGGAAAACTCTTCAAGAAAGAAGATTAAAAGTTCAGATAAAGAAAGGATTTAGAGATAATAGAAGGTAAAGAACTAATATCTATAATAATTATATAGCGAGTACACTAGAATTACTATTAGATATATAAATTAAAATACTATATAAGAGAATACTGTATTACTAAACACTAGGAAGTTATCTTAAGAGATGGAATATATAAATATTGATAAGTACTATAATTAGTAGAAAATAAGTAACATAAAGAACTAAGCAGGTAAGAACTAGCTATATAGATAAATAAAATTTAATAATAAGCACTAACGCTAGTTATAACTAATATAGTATACTATTATCTTATTAGATACCATGAGAAGGACAAAGAAAACCCTTTACTAATATTATAAATACAAGACAATAATACTGTAAATAAAATGATAAGAAAGAAATACTAGATATATATAGCTTTTAACTATATAGAAAAGAACTATAAATAGAATAAACACGCCATACATGTTAAAGGACTAAAGATAAGAAAAGTATTATAATAAATAGCGAATAAAAAAGAACTTAATCTGTAATAAGAACTAGTTTATACGGATTTAGAAAACAAATTACAGGACCTAAATTCAGATGAATATAAAAAACTATTATAAGATAAATGCTAGATAGGATGTTGATAATACTAGACTAAATACTACTAAAAAGAATAGTTAGCTACAGACTCATATAAAAAACTCACATATTAAGAATGTTTCTTAGGATGGAAATGTTAGGATTATAGAGAATAAGCTAAAAAAATACATAAAATGCTTAACGAAGAAGCATGTTAACTCTAGAGATATCTAATTTATAGACCTAAAGAGAAAATACTAAAGAAGTGACTACTACTTAGAAGTTAACTATAAATAAAAAACTAGAAAACCAGTAGACTACAACTAAACTACTAGAGAACTAAGAACTAAAGGTTAGAAACAATATATTAATTATATACATGTAACTAAACTAGAGGAAACACGAAAATAAACTATATATAGATATATATATTAACAGTAATTAGACACTAGCGCTTATAGATAGTAGGGCTAGCAAAATACTTATATTAAATAAATAGATATAGAGATACTAAATACTAACTAGAGTTCTAGACAAACCTATATAAGTAAAACGCGTAGATAATAGTCCAATAGTATTTAGAGAAGATCTAATTAATCTTAAAATATAGAATATAACTATTAAAGTAGCAGGTTACACGGATAACTGTCGTATTAAGATTATAAATCTAGGTAGTAAAGATTTTATCCTAGGATAGAACTAGCTAGCATAATAGAACCTGATAATTAATTAGAGAATAAAAACTATAGAAATCAGGAACGACTACCACGGATAATAATAAATAAGGACTATAATATAAATGAAGAAAGTGATACTTTACGACACCACGTTTATTATACCAGACGAATATTAAGAAGAATTTAGAGAATAGTTCTTTAAGAAAGCTAAAGACTAGTTATTAGAATACTAGGAACAGGACCATAAAATCACGCTTAAAGAAGGAACGGATTTGAAACTAGGACCATTATATCAAGTACCTATACACTAACAAGAAGAATTACGAAAATTCTTGTAAGAAAACTAATAAAAAGGATATATATGAACCAGTTAAAGCAAGATGGCATTACTAATACTCTTTATACTAAAAAAAAATAAAAAGCTAAGGCTATATATTAATTACAGACACTTTAATGAAACTATAATCAAGAATTATTATCTAATACTACTGATATCAGAACTTATGGATAAACTCAGAGGAGTAAAATAGTTCAGCCTCTTTAACATTAAGAATAGATACTATTAGATATGAATAGCTAAAGGACATGAATGGATAACAGTATTCAAAACAAGATATAGACTATTTAAATACTTAGTTATGCTAATAGGACTTATAAACGCACTAGTAATATTCTAAGCAATTATTAATCACGTGCTAAGGGAATATCTAAACGTATTTATAATAGCATATCTTAATAATATACTCATATACATAAACGGAACGTTAGAGAAATATATTAAGTATATTAAGAAGATACTAAAGAAGCTCAAAGAATATAAACTATATATTCAAACAAAGAAATATGTGTTCCACAGAACTAAAGTTAAGTTCTTAGAATACTTAGTATCCTGAGATGGAATAATAGTCGATCTAGATAAAGCTAAAGATGTTTTATCTTAGCCTATACTAATAAATACAAAAAAAGTTTATTGTTTTCTTAGATTTATGGGTTTCTGTAGATAATTTATTAAGGACTACTTAAAAATCATAGCACCCTTAACGGAATTACTAAAGAAAGATTAATAATTTAAGTGGGAACAACGCAAAGAAAACGCTTTCATAATATTAAAAGAGATATTCTAATAACCACTAATATTAAAGATATTTAATTTATAACTTTAAATAGAGATATATATAGATGTATTAGACGGAGCTATAGAAGTCATCCTACTATAAGTATAGAATAATAAACGTAAACACTTAGTAGACTTTCTATCTCATAAACTTAAAACTACTAAATTAAACTATGATATTTATGATAAAGAATTACTGGCTATAGTTCAAGCGTTTAAGAAATAGAGACATTACTTAAAAGAAGCTAAGTATTAAATTATTATGTATTCAGATTATAAGAATCTGACGGTATTTACAACAACAAAGAAACTAAATTAATAATAAGTTAGATAGTGGGAATTAGTTTCTATATTTGACTTTTAAATACTTTATAAGTTAGGAAAAGAAAATATGGTGGCTAACACACTTAGTTAAAGAGCAGATTATATAAGGAATATACTGGAAATTTATAATATAATACTTAAGTAAAGACTAGACGGATCCCTAGGAAGCTTATAAATAGATATTAAGACAGTAGTTATTATCAAAAACACTTAGGAAAAATAAATAAGGAAATTCAATAATAGATAACTATACTAGAATTTAGACTAAGAAATAATCTATGTACTAGATGAATTATAGACTAAACTAATTAAAAATCAACATTCAGCAGAAATGTACGGATATTAAGGAATTAAGAAAACTATAGAACAGATCAACAGACATTTTTGGATTCCTAGAATATAGAAAAAGGTTAGAGATATTCTTTTAGAGTGTATTGAATACAAAAAGAATAAAGCATTAAAACATAAGAAATATAGACTTATGTAACTAATTTCTTTACTAGACCTATTATAGGAATTAGTTATAATAGACTTTATTACAGGAATACTGATAATAACCACCTTTAGAGGCTAATAATATGACATGATACTAGTTATAGTAGACTGATTTATAAAATATGCATACTTTAAACCAATATACATAGAGATTAAAGTAGATAAATTAGTAATTATACTTATTAAATTACTAATAGCATGATATAGATTGCCATGAGAATTTATTATAAATAGAGACAAATTGTTCACATTAATATTCTAGAAAATGTTTATAGAGAAGCTAGGGGCTGAGCATTGTCTCTTAATAGCATTTCACCTATAAATAGATAGACAAATAGAACAGACAAATCAGACGTTAGAATAATATCTATAAATATACGTTAATATATAATAAGATAATTGGATTGACCTACTACTGATGGCTGAGTTTACATACAACTCTGTAAAGTCATTAACTACGGGAAAATCACTATTTTTTGTAAATTACGGCTATGAGCCTACGGCTTATTGAGAACCACAGATTCTAAACAAGATATTAGAATTAGTAAGAGTAAAAGTCAACGAATTACAATAACTTTACTAAGACATAGTAGGAAAAATCACTTAGAAAGGAGTTCTCAGTAAATAAAAAAAAGATAAATCTAGAGTTAAGAGACTAATCTTTAAAGAGGGGGATAAGATTTTCCTACTATGAAAAAATTTAGAAATAAAACAACCATCAAAAAAACTAGATCACGTTAAATTAGGACTATTTAAGGTTAAAAGATAAATAGGACCTGTGAATTACGAACTATAACTACCTAAAGACATAAGGATTCACCTAGTTTTTCATGTTTTAAAGTTAGAACCAGCACTATAGAATGCTAAACTGTAGACAAAACTCAAACTCAAAGAAGACATAACTGAGTACGAAGTTTAATAGATTTTGGACTACTAACAGTTTGGGCGTTAGTGGAAATATCTAGTTAGATAGAAAGATTACAGACCTAAGGATAATATATGGGAGCTAATTAGGAACCTAAAGAATAGTTCAGAGCTAATTAACTAGTATTACTAGTTGAACTAATAAGGGCTGTATCTTACGGAAAGGACGACTACAGCGCGTTCTAATCTAAACTAAAGGAAAGAAAAGGCAAAGTAGGTTAGAAAGAAGCCGGCACTATGGATTATAGTGTGTGAGTTTCTTGACCCCAAGAATAAGCTTCAGCCTCTTTAAGAGCCTGGACTTTACGAATGGAGGTTATCTCTCAATTAAACATCTCTTTCTTCTTAGAATTAACTTTTATAAGCTTATGACGAAGTCGTAGTTCGCGAGCACGCAGCTTAGAGCGTTGATCCTTAAGAGCATTAAGTTAACGACAGAGTTTCTCCTTATTACGGTTAAGATGATTTTATTCTGGCTAAGAAACAACTAAGTCGCACTTCATGCTATGATCAGCACAGGCTGAGTAATGACTAGAGCTTAAGTTCATGAGACAGTTGTCACCTCAGCGGGAACAGTTCAAGTAGGGTGTCAGCATGTGATAGGGTTCGTTACGGATCTGAGAAGCTAAGTAGTGAGCATATATTAGAGACGACTCGGGACGTGTCATTATAAGGAGGCTGGGTAGGGAGAAAAGGGAGTTAAGGGTCTTACAGTCTAGAACACAGAGCAGAGAACCTGCTGCCTTTATACTGCTTATAGAAGGAAGAAACTATCTTCCAAAACGAAGACTTAAAAGAGGGGGATAATGTTACGGACGGTAATAGTAAGGCAACTGCATCTGAGAAGCTAAGGGAACTGGTAACAATAGCTAATAAAGCTCTGAAATAGAAACGTATGTTTAAGCTGGAAAGGAAGAACTGTAAGCGGGCACGGGACGTATTGGCACAGGCTAAGGCACGGGCTAAGAAGTAAGAATAGAGATATAGAACCATGCCAACAGATTAAGAGCAGTAACTTATGTAACTAAGGTAAGACTTGGTAGATAGAGATAGATAGAGATGAAGTAAGGCAGCTGAATCTCTAGTAGCTCTATTAACCTCTAGCAGTATCTAATATACTACTAATAGGTATATAATATACGCATGGAGGATCTTCTATAAGTATAAGGCGCTAGACAGTTCACGACTATTTTTAATTCTTTATAGTTACTCTAAAATTGAGATTCACACCTTAAGTGAAATAGTTTAATACTATTCTGTTGAATTTTAACTTACTATATAACTTTCTCTCTATTCTCTACTGAGTTAACTAACTTCTACTAAGTCTAACGAGCTATCTAATCTAGAAGTGAGGGAACTACTAAGTATTATATAAGTAGTTAGACAGCTTATTACTAGTATAATTTATGTTAGTAAGTTAGCAACTTATAACACTTAACTCTTTAGCTTATATAGTGGAGAGAGGATTGCTAAGGTAGTATACTAGATTTTTAAAAAATTTAGTATCTCTTTTATTAAGCTTAGTTACTTTATACTTAACAACGCTAGCCTAAATAATATAGTAGTTAAATTAATTACTAATAAGTATGACTTTAATTCTAAGCGCTGACGCCTCCGCTGTAGTCCCTATATTATTAATCTTATTAACCAAATAATTATCTTTAGAGTTAATAAAGACTCTTTTAATAATAAGTAGGCGTAAGAAAAGGTGGAGGAATAGTTTCTATAAGAATAGCAGAAATAAAAGCCTTTTAAAGTACTTATTAACGTTCTTAATTACATCCATACGCCTCTACAGTATGATCTTATCTGGAGTTTTCAGAAGGCTAAAGTAGTCCTACCTAATAGCCAGCAGGCCTTTATACTAAAGGAAGTTATTAAGCTAGTTATTACTAGATAGAACTTTTTTTATGCCGCCTTTAAGAGAGCTACTAAGATACCAGAGGCTCTCAACGCCTATATGCAGTATTATATTAAGAGAACTCGAACTAATAAAGCCTATCAGCGAGCGAGAGGATTGAAGCTCTATAACGTGCCTTACTAGATGAAATCCGACGGCCTCACCTCTCAGGACTGGGCGGTTATTACCCAGTACATCCAAGTACTCAAGTCTCTCAAAAAGGCTACTTCAAGGCTCAAAGGCAGAGGAGCTTCTAGCCGGTTTAGTGCAATCCACAAGGTTATCCCAACTTTTAAAGCAATCCTAAAGGCCTACGAGAATCTATCTGAGCAGTACGGCTCTGTCGATTTCAATGAGGCAGATGCCCCAGAGGATCACCTAGTGATCAACGTTCAAGGAGGATGGAACAAGCTTCAGAAATACTATGAGAAACTTGACGATTCGCCTGTGTACTACGCCGCAACTATCCTCCACCCGTACTACAAGTTCTACTGCGACAACTCCTGGAGGAAGCACCCAGAGTGGATTGAGAGTTCAGATGCTCAGTTCCAGGAGCTCTGGAGTGAGTACAAAGGCGAGCTAGGCAAGCCATCAACACCAATCCGGAAGAAGGCTAAGATTGCTTCAAATCTCCAAGAGCAGATTGATCAGTACGCCAATCCTGCTCCTCTCGACCCTAGCGAGGAGCAGAGCGATGAATTTACGCGCTGGAAGAAGGAGGAGCCAAATCTACCCTGGGACCACCCATTTTCTATTAGTCCTATCTCCTACTGGATTGCCTATCGCCATAAGTATCTGTTACCGTAATTAGAGCTTGTAGAGATTGAGAGACTGGACAAGATTGCATTAAGGACCTCAGAATTTAGAGGGCGAGCAGAGGCTATATACAGCTGAGAAATGCCAAGCCAGCTGATTGTATATCCGACCAGAAGGAGGCCGCTTTACGGCAACAGTATCCAAAGCTCTCCCAGCTCGCTCTAGACGTCCTATCGATCCCTGCCTCGAACTGCGAATGCGAGAGGCAGTTCTCTGAGATTGGCGACCTTCTAGAGCCTCGTCGGGCAAAGCTCTCTCCACAATTACTATCGGCCATCCAGTGTGTGAGATGTTGACTGGAGGCAGGATTCAAGCGCCCAACGGAGCTCTATAACGCCCCAGAACTCTCTCTAGAGACTATCGAGCAAGTATACAAGCTCTGCGAATGGGATTCGGACGAATAGGCAAATTTCCTAATCGGGTAACCTCTAAGATGTACTCCGCAATAGATCTAATCAATCGATCAATCAATTTCTAATTCAATTGGGCCTATTTTTTCGAATCAATCAATCAATCCAATTGACGACCCCATTTTTGATCAATCAATTCAATTGGCGCCGCGATAATTGATTGAATTGATTGTTAGCAACTCTGATAGCGAGGAACCATAAAGCAAGGACGATCAGGAAGGCACTAACAAAGATGCATAGGCATCGAGTAGGAGAGGCAGCGGAATCGCCGGAGAAGCTGTGGAGACTCGCCCGCTGGGCGAAGACAAGAGGCAATGAAGCTCCTAGAGTCACACCGGCCATACGGCACCCAATAACTCACCACGAAGCCACGGAACCAGGGGATAAAGCAGACCTGTTCCGAGACACCTTCTTTCCTACCCCACCAGAAGCTGACCTAAGAGATATACAAAACGCCCAGTACAGCGACCAAATTGAGATGCCACAAGTAACAGAGAAAGAAGTGAGAGACGCCATTCGCACGGCGTCCCCCCTTAAAGCACCAGGCCCCGACGGCATCATAAATAGAGCATTACAAGCAGGGATAGAACTAATCGTAGCCCACCTAACAAGGATCTTCAACCAAAGTTTACATCTAGGATACTGCCCAGCTCACTTCCGAAGGTCAACGACGATAGCACTACGCAAACCCGGCAAAGATAACTACACGGTGCCAAAAGCATACCGCCCAATAGCGCTACTTAATACGATTGGCAAGGCTATGGATGCGGTAGTGGCCAGACGACTTAGCTATCTGGCAGAAACACGACACGTGCTACCAGCAACCCATCTAGGAGGCAGGAAAAGGCGCACCACAGAACACGCGCTCCACGCCGTCACAAGAAAGATACAGGAAACATGGAATAAGAAACCCAGCCAAGTAGCCAGCCTCCTACTACTGGACGTTTCCGGCGCATTTGACAATGTCTCACATATACGGTTGCTCCACAACCTACGAAAGAGGAGGGTAGATGAGAAAACAGTCAAGTGGATAGCAAGCTTCCTAAGCGACAGGCACACTAGTATAAACGTCGACGGATTCCAGTCAAGAGAGTACGCCACTGCCACAGGAATACCGTAAGGGTCGCCGCTGTCGCCAATTCTTTATCTCTTCTACAACGCGGACTTAATAGACGAATGCAATAGGGAAACGAACACCATGTCAACAGGATACATAGACGACGTGGGCATCTTAGCTTGGGGTAAAACGACCGAAGAAACATGCGACACACTAGGCAAAGTACTAGAAAAAGCACAGCGATGGGCCAACACCCACGCCTCCATCTTCGCCCCCGACAAGTTCCAACTGGCCCATTTCACAAGATCACTCACACGAATTGATACAAGTAGGCCGATCCAGACCGAGTGGGGCGTAGTGAGACCCAAGGCAACATGCAGGTACCTAGGACTAACAATGGACACTAAACTACGATGGAAGGAACACGTCGAGGAGATCAGACAGAAGGCGACAAAGACAGTAAATGCGCTAAGCTGCTTGGGAGGTTCCACTTGGGGCGTGGGATTGATAGACATGCGGAAAATATACAAAGGCACCGCGCTCCCACAGATGATGTACGCATGCTCAATCTGGTCTAACGCAAACACGAGAGGAAAGACGTACACGAAGAGGACACTCGAGGTCCTACAGAACATTCAAGCAAGAGCCGCAAGAGCCATCTGCGGGGCGTACAGGGCCACATCAAACGCCGCGCTCGACATCGAAGCATGCCTCCTGCCTATCGAACAACAAATATGGAAACACAACGCAGACTTTATCACCCGACTTCTCTCATGCAAAGACATCGCCGACATGGCGGGTCTTCAGACGAATACAGCGGAACCTACAACCACAGCTAGAGCTCGCAGAGCTCGCAGAGGGCATATTGACTCCTGGCAAAGGATCTACGAGGACATGAGAGGCAGGCGAAGCCGGAGACTGGACAGACAGGAGCCGATTCCATCCTTCATGACCCAGCCATGGAGACCAGGCCCGAAGACACACAGAAAGCGGTGCCGAAGAAGCGGAGCAACAGCACGACAGGAGGAGCGACACTGGTCAGAGCCTCAGCATCTACACAGACGGCAGCGGCATAGAAGGCGAGACAGGCACGGCAGCAGTATGTCCAACCACCCAACAAACACGTATGGCATATATGGGGCCAAACACCGTCTCGACGGTATACGCGGCCGAGCTGCAGGGGATAAACCTAGCACTACAAATAGCGCAGGAGTATGCGGAAAAGGGCGGGGGACGGCGTAAAATAGCCATATACACAGATAACCAAGCTGCTATATGGTCGATAGCAAAAGCGGAAGGCAGGTCGGGAGCCTACATCCTCGAGGAAATCGCCCAGCGAGTCCAGAGGCTTCAAGATATGGGATGGCCAGTAACAGTCCGATGGATCCCGGCCCATGTAGGAATCCCGGGGAACGAAGCTGCCGACAGAGCTGCTAAGGAAGCCACTGGGTGGAGAGCGGATGGCCGATGGCGTCAACCAGCAGAAACGCCACCGACACTATACCCCTCAAGTCGACACTGAGAAAATGGTGCAAGACACAGATGGAGCAAGAAATGGACAGTTAAATGGAAACAAGAGACTAAAGGGAGAGCAACCTATAGATACACGCCACGACCTACCAAGAAGGTGCTCCAGCTCCACGAGGGCCTCAGCAAGCGAGAAAGCGCCCTACTGGTACAGCTACGGACGGAGAAGATCGGATTCAACGACTTTCTCTTCAGCCGAAGAGTGCCAGAAGTCACCAGCCCGCGATGCGGGTGCGGAGAGAGACGACAGACCGTCGCTCATATCCTCCTCCGCTGCAGGACACACAAGGACCTCCGCAACCGGATATTCGGCGACCTGCCTGGACGAAATAACGTCCGGACCATCCTGAGCAAGCCACAGCTAGCCACCAAAGCCATCGAGTTTGTAGAACAGACGCAGATCCTTGGGCAAAGGGGGATCAGAGACACGTAGACGACAGCCGAGCGCTGGGGGGAGACTGAATGTATTACGGCCGCAAAGTACGAGGTAAACACCTCTACGAACCTAGAAGCACAGCTTTCAATTAGTAGAACCAGTATCTAGATGAGGTGGCAGCCAAATTGTAGATAGTGGTTGAGGAAAACGGCAGGCCTCTGGGGTCAGCTGGCTCTTTGTTTACAGGAGTGAAGTGGGGCGGCGCGGAACAATATTTTCGCGACGCTTCGGCTGTCTGCCAAGCCAGCTAAACCGGGCATAGCTGCGGGGATCGCGGCTGAAACCGAGTAGGATAGAATGAATGAATGAATGAAATGATGTTAGCAGGATTTGTACTTGTAGAGAGATTGGAGACTGAACAAGATTGTATTGTGTGTGAGAATGTAGAGGGCGAGCAGAGGCTATATACAGCTGAGAATGCCGAGCCGGCCAATAGTATGTCCGACCAGCGGGAGGTGACTTTTCCGGCAACACACCCCCTCAGATTCGAACGTAGTTTGAAGCTGTCGTAGCCCCCAGTCCTTTCCCGATTGAGTAGTTCATGATAGTCTCCATGTGTAGTATTGCCTCGGCTCTGTGCGGCCAGAGTAGTGTCTTTGCGGTGGTAGTTTGGCACTGTACGGCCATTGCTCCTAGCACTGTACGACCAGGATAGTGTTTGCCTTGGCTCTGTACGGCCGTGGCTTGCTTCTCCAGCTCTGTGCGGCTAGGAGAGGTGGAATCTAGGCAATCTAGAGGCCCTCTCTGCTCTGTGCGGCGGAGATCGATTCCCGATTGGGAAGCTGTCGATGGAGAGAGGAGGCGTTCCTCGCTCTTTTTCGCCATCAGTCGTTTAGCTTCATAGTACGCCGGAGACTTCCCCGAGATTGATGTGCACAATCTGGGTTACGTACTTGCCAACCATGTAGTGTATGAGAGCCGCCATGTAAGCCCCGTGTGTACTGGCTAGATGAGACCGCCATGTAAGCCTCGTGTGTACTAGCTAGATTGCTTGCTTGCTTGCTTGCTTGATAGGCAATTCCATGAGGCCTAATCAATGAGATGTTGTATATTTGTGAGCCGTAAGAGCTTCATCCAGTGTTCGTGTTGTACTTAAGTAGTTAGTAGTAACTTTAAAGAGCAAGTTTAGAAATAAAGTAAGTAAATAATATTAAAATAAATTTTTTTTAATAAAAGCTTTACTAAAAGGTCTTTTAAGTAGTTAGTAGATTCCTTTAAGAATATTAGTAATCAAAATAAGCATAAACAATAAGTCTAGTAATAAAAAATATTAAAAAGTAGTTTTTATATATTATAGTTAAAATTAACTTTATGCTTTTTTATTTAAAGTTAGCTAAAAATTAATTCATGGTTTTCTATAGCTATTATGTAGAGACAAATCTTCTTAATATAATTTATATAGTAGAGAGTTATACTAGTGGTTTATAAAATATAACCTTTTTTAAGTTATTTTCTATTAAAACTAGTAGAATATAGAACGTGTAAAAGTAGTAAGAAATAGAGTTTCTAAATACTAACTAGAAATCTACTAATATAACCTATACTAGTTACTCTAGTATTAATTAAAGTAGTAATAGAGTAAGATGTGTTATCTTATTAAATAATATATAAAATATTTACTTAATAGTCTTAAAAGTTAGTTATTAAGTAAAAGGTCTATAAGTTAATAGAAATCTAGTATTAAAAATATTCTAGAAAGTAACTTATCTTTAGAATAAGGCTTTTAATAAGTTAAGTCTAAATTACTAGTTAAGTTTCTAACTACAGGATCTATTAGGGCTAAATAAGAATAAATAAAACAATTATTAAAAAACATTTCTTTAAGGTAGACTATTAAATTAGAGTTTAAATAAAAGAAATAAGTAATCTTAAATAAAGTAACTATGCTTATTATATTTAAAACAAAGATCTTCTTAAACACGTCTCTTTTTTTTAACTAGATAGAGAGAAGTATAACTTATAATATTAATTTTCATAACATTAAGGTCTTTTTATAGTGTAGTTCCTAGCCTTATAGTTAGATAATATAGATTATATTAGTTTCTTTTTAAAGCTAATATAAGTATATTATTATAATATTTACTAATTATATTTATATATTTAATAAAATTGTTAAAAAAGTTAACTCTAATTAAAGTATAGTAAAAATCAAAGTAAAGAGCCTTTATTAAATGTATAATTAGAGTAGAGTTATTTTATTCACATTTTTAAGCATATCTATAAAATTTTATAAAAAAGAAAAAAGAGCTTTGGTCTTCTTAGTTTATATAAACTAACTTTCTTTACATAATAGTCTTTTAGTTTAGATTTTTGTAAGTACTTTTAAGTAGATTTACTAATATCTATATAGTATTTAATTAAAATAATCTTATTAAATTAAAAGCCTTTTCTTATAAGTAGTTGATAGTACAGTAAAGGTAAATTTATTTAGTTAAGTACTAATCTTTATTTTCTATAAGCTTATTATATAGTTATCTAATAAATATTTATAATTCAAAACATTCTCTAAAGAAAATAAAAGGGTTAGGTAGTTATTTTAATAAAATTAATAAAAAGAATATAATTAGAGTTACTATAAATATTAAGTTCATAAAACTTAAGCTATCTCTAAATATACTAGTAGTAAAAACTAGACTTTTATTAATAGAAAAAATAGTAATAATAAGAACTAAGTAGATAGATGCTTATTTTAATTTATAAGGTTTCTTATAAAAAACTTTTATACTTTCTTAGTAGTAAGCTTTTTATTTAGCTAGTATATTTACAAGTAATATATTACTTACTTTTAGAGTTAAGAGTTAAGAGATAAAGTCTCTAAGGATTTCAATAAATTCTAAGTTATTTATTTTATGAGAAGTTAGTAACATAATAAAGTGTTATAAAAATACTATATATAAGAAATTAAAAGCTTAAAAAAAAGCGTTAATTAATTACTATATATAATACCAAGTAATAGCTCAAAACATTACATAAAAAAGAGAAAAAGAATAAGATAGATTATAAATAAAAATATTTAGAAATAGAGTCTATACACTAGCATACAGCTAATATATAAATATGTAATAAAAAAAAGACTTATAAAAAAGGCTTTTTTAAAAAACTTTTATAAGATATTATAAATAGTTACTGTAACACTTATATAGTAATATAAAGCTAATATATAAATATATAATATAAATTTTTTTTAAATAACTTTTATAAAGTATTATAAATTAATACTATAATAAATTTTTTTAAAAGTTAATTTAATTTAATGTTTAAAATTATAAAAAAAATTTATAATAATTACATATTAATTTTTTTTTATTAGCTTTTAAGTTAAATTATTATAACTTATATATTTAATTAAGTATTTATAATATTTTTGTTTTTAAATTAACTATAAACTTCTAATTTATTTAATATAATATTTAAGTTTACTATTAATTTTAATAGAATTAGAAAATAGGTTTTATTAACTAAAAAAGAATTAAAATTTAAGTATAGTACGTTTACATAATAATATATAAAAAACCAAAAAAAATTTTAAAAATTTATGTAAATCTATTTAGTATATATATAAAGAAAATATTATAAAACATAATATGAAAATGTAGCTACATAATAATATATAAATAGTTATAAAAAACTAAAAACTTAAGTAGTAAACTAAAAAGTTAAATTAAAAGTATTAAGTACTTTATATAATTAATATATAATAAAAAAACTATATAAAATACTTAACTAAATAATATGGTAATATTACGTTAGGAAAAAAATTAGTAGCATTTTTATAATACTTAATAGTAATTAGCTACTATTTATGTATTTTACGTATCCTATTTTATAGCTTATAGTTTTAACTTTAAAGTAGTATTAAGCCGCTAAATATAACACTGTCTTATAAGATACTACAAAATACGTAATTATATTCTCTAAAGCTTTTATTATTATTTATAATATTTACATAATTTGTTTATTACGCGTATTTTGTAAATTTAACACTAAGTATATTATATATCTTATATCTAGTTTACTTTTTATATGTAGTATGTATATTTTTAAACTATAATTTTAAATTACTAGCTACTACTAATTTACTATATAAAATAATAAAATACTATATAAGCTCTATTTACTTTTTTTTTTTTATTAAATTAGAATTAGCTTTTATACTAAATTGAAATTAGCTTTTATACTAAATTGAAATTAGCTTTTATACTAAATTAAAATTAGCTTTTATACTAAATTGAAATTAGCTCTTACACTAAATTGAAATTGGCTTTTATATTATATTTAGAGCTTTATATAGAGCTCTAGAGGCAGCTTAGTATATAGCTCTAAAAGTAGCTTAATATATAGCTCTAAAAATAGCTTAATATATAGCTCTAAAGGTAGCTTAGTATATAGCTCTAAAAATAGCTTAGTATATAGCTCTAGAAGTAGCTTAGTATATAGCTCTAAAAATAGCTTAGTGTATAGCTTTAGAGATAGCTTAATATAGAGTTCTAAAAATAGCTTAGTATAAAGCTTTAGAGATAGCTTAATATAAAGCTCTAAAAGCAGCTTAGTACAGGTCTAAATACACGTTAGTAAATAAATTAGTAAAGAGCTTAATAGACCTAAATATTAGCTTAGTATAAGTATATAAAAAAAAGAAAATAGAGAGAAGAAAATTCTATTAGAGCTAAATAGAAAACTAAGTTTAGCTTTTCACATATAAAGAAACTTAGTATATATAGATAGAAAATAGTAACTTTACAGGCTTACAGCGCCTATAGATATTAGTAATAAATTTTAGAAAGTAGATAGACAAAAACTAAACTATTATACAAGTAAAATAGTATAGAATTTAGAAGAAAAGTATAGTATATTATAGTATTTAATAGCATTTTATAGTATCTTGCTGTATACTTATAGTTAAAGTCGTAATTAGCTATACTTTCTAGTAAAAGAGTTATAAAAAAAGTCACGTTTAATAGCTAAATATTATTAAATACTTATATAAAGTTATAATTAGCTGTATTTTACAGTAGAGTTATAAGAGAAGTCACGTTTAGTAGCTAAATACTACTAAATACTTAAAAATACCAGAAATACTAGAATAGCATGAATATAAAATTCTTAGCCACGAATTTTTTTCTAATGTATAAAAAAAATAAAATTTATAATATTACTAAAATTTAGAATACTAGTTAAAAATAGTTAAAAATAATTATTAAAAATTAAATTAGTAAAAAGCTTACTAAAAAAAGTTAATTCAATATATAATAAGTTATAAAAATAAGTAATTTATATAAATTTATAAAATTTATATAAATAAAGTAAAATTAAGTAAATTAACTTAATAAAACTAAATAAAAGCTAATTAGCTAGTAATACTAAAAAAAAGTTTATAATAAAAAGAATTTTTTTTTATTTTAGTTTTGTTTTTTATAGTTATTTTTATATTTTAAATAAATAGAATATTTTAATTTTACTAATAACTTTTTTTTATACTACTTTAAGTTTTTATTATATTAAAATACTAGCTTTAATAAATATTATTAAATTTTAAAAGTTTATTTTAGTAGTTTTACTTTATTAATTTAATGTTTTTAAATTAAGTATTACTTTATTATATATAGTATTATAAGTAGTAATAAATAAAGGTTTATTATAAGTAATAATTAAAATATAGTAAACTAATGTTACAAGTTACTAACTTACTAATGTAAAGTATACTAATAATAAGCCGTCTAACTAATTATTATAATAGTTAATTAGTTCCCTTACTTCCGGATCGGATAGCTTATTAGACTTAGTGGAAATTAGTTAACTCAGTAGAGGTAAAAAGAAACGATACAGTAAGTTAAGGTTTAACAGGATAGTATTGAACTATTTCACTTAAGGTGTGAATCTCAATTTTAGAGTAACTACAAAGAATCAAAAGTAATCGTGAACCGTCCAATGCCTCATACTTATAGTAGATCCTCCGTGCGTACATTGTATACCGGTTGGAAGTATGTTAGATACTGCTAGAGGCTGTTAGAGATATCAGAGCCTCTAGCTCCCTCTGACATCTCTGGCTGCCAAGCCTTGCCTCATTACGTGGGTGGATGCTCCGGATCCGTCCATATGGTTCCGTATCTCTATCTTTGCTTCCTGGCCCTTGCCTTGGCCTGCGCCAATGCGTCCCGTGCCTACTTACAATTCTTTCTTTCAAGCTCGAATATACGTTTCTATTCTAGAGCTTTATTGGCTGTTGTTGCCAGTTCCTTTAGCTCTTCGGGTGCAGTTGCCTTTCTGTTACTGTCCATAACACTATCCCCTCCTTCCAAGTCTTCGTCTCGGAAGATAGTTTCTTTTTTTTATAAACAGTATAAAGGTAGCAGGTCTTCCGCCCTGTGTTCTAGGCTGTAAGACCCTCAACTTCCTTTTCTTCCTTTCCAGCTTTCTAACAATGACACGTTCTGAGTCGTCTCTAATACGTGCTTACTGCCTAGCTTCTCAGATCCGTAACGAACCCCGTCACATGCTGATACCTTGCTCAAACTGTTCCTGCTGAGGCGACGACTGCCTCATGAACCTAAGTTCTAGTCATTGTTCAGCTTGTAACGATCGCAACGTGAAATGCGATTTGATTGTTTCGCAACCGGAGTGGGATCATCTTGATTGCGACAAGGATAAACTCCGTTGTCAGCTTGAGAAAGCTGAAGAGAATGCCCTGGAGGCCCGTTCCTGTGCCCTCCGGCTTCGTCGTGAGCTCGCAAAAGTGGATTCAAAAGAGAAGGAAATGTTTAATTGAGAGATGGCTTTAATTCGTGAAGTCTAAGCTCTTAAGAAGGAAGAGGCTTGTTCTTAAGACCATAAAGCTCACACACCGCAACCCGCAGTGTCCGATGTCGGCTCGCCCTCTTTCTCAGGTTTCGAGTGGAACGTCCTATATTCTCCTTATTTATTAGATGCGTCCCTGGAGCAAGCGTTTGCTGGCTCATCCAATAGTACTAGTTAATTAGCTTTAAACTGTTCTTCAGGTTCCTGACTGGTTCCCACGTGTCATCTTCAGGTCTGTAGTTCTTTTATTTAACTAAATACTTTCACTGACGCCTGAACTGCTGGTAGTCCAGAATCTGCTAAACTTTATACTTAGTAGTATCTTCCTCAAGTTTAAGTCTTGTCTGCAGTTTGGCATTTTGTGGTGCTGGTTCTAGTAGCGAAATATGAAAAACTAGGCGAATTCTCGTATCCTTAGGTAGTTGTAGTTTATAATTTACAGGTCCTATTTATCATTTAACCTTAAATAGTCCTAATTTGATATGATCCAGTTTTTTCGATGGTCGTTTTATTTTTAAATTTTTTTTATAGTAGGAAAACTCTATCCCCCTCCTTAAAGATTGGTCCCTTAACTTTAAATTTGTCTTTCCGTTGCTTGCTGAGGCCTCCTCTTTAGGTGATTTTTCCTGCTATTTCTTAATAAAGTTGTTGTAACTTCTCGACCTTTATTCTTGCTAATTCTGATATTTTGTCTAGTTTTTGTGGTTCTTGATAAGCCGTAGGCTTATAACCATAATTCGTAAAGAATAGTGATCTTCTAGTTGTTGATGACTTTGCGGAGTTATATGTAAACTCGGCTATTAGTAGTAAGTCAATCTAGTTATCTTACTATTCGTTAACATACATTCGTAAATACTATTCTAATGTTTGGTTTGTCTGTTCTGTTTGTCTGTCTGTTTATAGATGAAATACTGTTAAGAGTCAGTGCTCAGCTCCTAGCTTCCCTATAAACGTTTTCTAGAATGTTAATATAAATAATTTGTCTCTATCTGTAATGAATTCTTGTAGTAATTTATGTCGTGCTATTAGTAGTTTAATTAATAATGTCACCAATTCATCTGCTTTGATTTCTGTGTGTGTTGGTTTAAAGTATATGTATTTTATAAGTCAGTCTATAATAACCAATATCATGTCATACCATTAACCTTGAAAGGTGGTTATTGTTGGTATTTCCGTGATAAAGTCTATTATAACTAATTCCCATGGTAGGTCTGGTGAAGGAATTAGTTATATAAGTCTATATTTCTTATGTCTTAATGCTTTATTCTTCTTGTACTTAATGCATTCTAAGAGAATAACTCTGACTTTTTTCTATATTCCTGGAATCTAAAAATGTCTGTTGATTCGTTTCATAGTTTTTTTAATTCCTTAATGTCTATGCATTTCAGCTGAATGTTAGTCCTTAATAAGTTTAGTTTATAATACTTCTAATACGAAAATAGTTCCCGTTTCGTGCTATTATAGTCGTTTATAGTTGTATTCTCTAATTCGTTTTTACTATATATTCTTAATAATAACTATTACTTTAATATCTATTTATAAGCTTCCTAGAAATCTGTTTGGTTTTTACTTAAGTATTGTATTATAGATCTCTAGTATATCTCTTATATAGTCTACTCTTTAACTAAGTGCATCAGCCACTATATTTTCTTTTCCTAATTTATAAAGTATTTAAAAATCGAATGTGGAAACTAATTCCTACTATTTAACTTATTATTAATTTAACTTCTTTATTATTATAAATACCGTCAGATTCTTGTGGTCTGAATATATAATAATTTAGTACTTAGTTCCCTCTAAGTAATATCTCCATTTCTTAAATACTTAAACTATTACCAATAATTCCTTATTATGAATGTTATAATTTAATTTAGTAGTTATAAGTTTATAAGATAGGAAGTCTACTAGATATTTACGTCTATTATTTTATACTTATTATAGAATAGCTTTTATAGCTCTGTCCAATACATCTATATATATTTCTATTCAAAGTTATAAATTAAACATTTTTAATATTAGTAGTTATTAGAATATTTCTTTTAATATTATAAAAGCGTTTTTCTTATGTTATTTCTACTTAAATTATTAATTCTTCTTTAGCAATTCCATTAAAGGTGCTGTGATTTTTAAGTAATTCTTAATAAATTATTAGCAAAAACCCATAAATCTAAGAAAAAAATAAACTTCTTTTGTATTTATTAGTATAGGCTAAGATAGAATATCTTTAGCTTTATCTAAGTTAACTACTATTTTATTTTAGGATATTAAGTATTCTAAGAACTTAACTTTAGTCCTATAGAACACACATTTCTCTGTTTAAATATATAGTTAGTATTTTTTGAGCTTTTGTAATATTTTTTTAGTGTACTTAACATATTTCTTTAGCATTCCATTTATATATATAAGCACGTTATTAAAATATACTATTATAAATATATTTAGATATTTCCTTAGTATATAGTTAATAATTATCTGGAATGTCGCTAGTACATTAGTAAATCCTATTAGCATAACTAGATATTTAAATAATTTATATTTTATTTTAAATACTATTATCTATTCATGTTCTTTAACTATTTATATCTAATAATATTTATTCTTAATATTAAAGAGGCTAAATCATTTAGCTCCTCTTAGTTTATTTATAAGTTTTAATATTAATAGTATAAAGTAACGGTTTTTCACTATAGCTTTGTTAAGATATCTATAGTCAATATATAGCCGTAATTTACTATTCTTTTTTAGTATAAAGAGTATTAGTGAAGCTATCTTACTTTAACTAGTTTATATATACCCCTTTTATTAATTTTCCTATAGAAATTTCCGTAACTCCTTTTGTTAGTAAATAGGTATCTGATATAATAATCCTAGTTTTAAATCCATTTCTTCCTTAAGCGTGATTTTATAGTCCTAGTTCTAGTATTCTAGTAACTAGTCTTTAGCTTTCTTAAAAAACTATTCTCTAAATTTCTTTTAGTATTCGTTTAGTATAATAAACGTGGTGTCGTGAAGTATTACTTTTTTTATCTATATTATAGTTTTTATTTATCTATAGTAGTCTCTTCTAGTTTCTATAAACTTTATTCTCTAGTTAATTATTAAATTCTATTATACTAGCTAATTCTATCCTAAGATAAAATCTTTATTACCTAAATTTATAATTTTAATATAACAGTTATCTGTGTAACCTGCTACCTTAATAGTTATATTTCTTATTTTAAGATTAATTAGATCTTTTCTAAATACTATCGGACTATCGTCTACGCGTTTTACTTATATAGATTTATCTAAAACTCTAGTTAGTATCTAGTATCTCTATACTTATTTATTTAATATAAGTGTTTTACTAGCTCTATTGTTTATAAGCGCTAGTATTTAATTACTATTAATATATATATTTATATATAACTTATTTTCGTATTTTCTCTAGTTTAGTTATGTGTATATAATTAATATGTTATTTCTAATCTTTAGTTCTTAGCCTTTTAGTGGCTTAGTTATAGTTTACTAGTTTTCTAGTTTTTTATCTATAGCTAACTCTTAAGTAGCAGTCGTTTCTTTAGTATTTTCTTTTTAAGTCTATAAATTAGATATCTTTGGAGTTAACATACTTCTCTATTAAGTATCTTATATGTATTTCTAGCTTGTTCTCTATAATCCTAATATTTCTATCCTAAAAAACATTCTTGATATGTGAGTTTTTTGTGTGAGTCTGTAGCTAACTATTTTTTTTAATAGTATTTAGTTTAGTATTATCAGCATTCTATCTAGCACTTATTCTATAATAGTTATTTATATTTATCTGAGTTTGGGTCCTATAGTTTATTTTTTAAATCTATATAAACTAGTTTTTACTATAAGTCGAGTTCCTTTTTATTTACTAGTTACTATAATATTTTTCTTATCTTTAGTCCCTTAATATGTATGATGTGTTTATTTTATTTATAGTTCTTTCCTATATAGTTAAAGACTATATATATCTAGTATTTCTTTTTTATTATTCTGTTTATGGTGTTATTATTTTGTATTTATAATATTAGCAAAGAAGACTCTTTCTCCTTTTTATTTTAATTCTATTCTGATTCTAGATATCCGACAGGATGATAGTACGTTGCTTTAGTTATAACTAATATAAATATCTATTTATAAATTTTATTTATTTATATAGCTAATTCTTATCTACTTAGTTCTTTATACTATTTATTTCCTGCTAACTATAATACTTATTAGTACTTATATATTCTGTTTTTTAAAATAACTTTCTAGTATTTAATAATATAGTGCTCTCCTGCGTAGTATTCTAATTCATATATCTAATAATATCCCTAGTATATATACTATATAATTATTATAGATATTAGCTTCTTACTTTCTATTATCTCTTAATTTTTTTTTTATCTAAATTTGTAATCTTTCTTGTAGAATAGTCTACTTTTTTATTTTATGATTTTATAAAACCTTTGCGTCTCTTTCTTAGTCTTTGTATTATATTATTAAGCTATTACTTTTTATATTATAGTGATTATATTACTAGGTTATTCTACTAGATAATTCTTAACTTACTAATACAAAACTTTATATTCTTATCTAAGATATGTATAGCTTCTATATATCTAATATTATTCCTTTTAGATTTTTTTTATAATTGTTTTTTCTATTATAATGTCTCTTACTTATTTTATTTAGACTATAGTAATCTTAATTTCCTTAGGCGCTTTAGTTTAAACGTAAGTCTTTTTAATATCTAATTATCTTTATTTATAATCCTTAATAAAGTGTTTTTGTTTATTATATTCTAAATAGACTTTACGTGCATAGCGTTCTATTTATTTTCTAACTTATTTTCCTTATCCTTTTCTAATAACTACTTATTTAATATTAATATTTATTTTATTATAGGTTTAGTTATCTTTTCTATTTTTCTTAAATATATAGATTACTAATCTTCTATATACTTTTTTCTCTTACTCTTATTAATACTAATAATTATTAATAGTTACTGCTTGTTTAATGATTTTTAGTAAAATACTTAGCTATTTTCCTCTAGAGATTTTATTCTTAATTTTATTTTTTATTTTTTTATAGTATATTATAACCAGTAGTTAGTCTACCTAATTAAGTTATAATTAGATTTATTTAAACTCTGTTATGTAGTTAGCTGCTAATGTCTATTACTTAAGCTATTAAAGCTTTTAAATTACTTTAGTTTCTTTATTAATTTCCCTAAAGACAATAATTATTTCTTATTTAAAGTATTTATAATTCTTAAAGGCTTTTTGTATATTACTATTATAATTAGCTAATCATACTATTCCCAGATTAAAGTCTTTATTAACTAGATAATTTTTTATTAGTAGTTTAAACTATTATATAGTTCTACCTATTATATTTATACTAACCGCTAGAATCTGATCCTAATTAGTTAAAAACAATTTCTGATTAAAATAATAATAGAGGTTTATAGTTGCTATAAAGATCTTAAGTTTATCTCTATTACTATTAAATTTTTTAAGAGGCTGTATTTTTATAGTTTTCTCTTCTTAATTTATTCTAACTTACTATTATAGGTTTATTAAGGTATTACGTAATTCTATAATAGCTATTTCTTATTTTTAGATAATTTATTATATATTCTTAGCTTCTTTGGATATACTTCCTATTATAAATAAAGGTCCTACTATAACTTCTTCTTTCCTACTACTTTCTTTTAATAAGTACAGTTCTTATTCGTCTTTATAATAGATTATTATAAATGTTTAATAATTAGTTATTAGAATCTATCTAACTGCTTCTTTTACTCTTTTAAGGTGGTAGTTATAATATTATAAGTTACTAACTTACTAATATAAATTATACTAGTAATAAGCTGTCTAACTAATTATTATAATAATTAATTAGTTCTCTTATTTCCGGATTAGATAGCTTGTTAAACTTAGTAGAAGTTAGTTAACTTAGTAAAGATAAGAAGAAGCAATACAGTAAGTTAAAATTTAATAAGATAGTATTAAACTATTTCACTTAAGGTATAAATCTTAATTTTAGAGTAACTATAAAGAATTAAAAGTAATTATAAACTATTTAATGTCTCATACTTATAGTAGATCCTTTATACGTATATTATATACTAGTTAGAAGTATATTAGATACTACTAGAGGTTATTAGAGATATTAGAATCTTTAGCTTTCTCTAACATCTCTAGCTACTAAGCCTTGCCTTATTATGTGGGTAGATGTTTTAGATCTGTTTATATAATTTTATATCTCTATTTTTACTTTTTAGCTCTTGCTTTAGCTTGTGCTAATATATCCTATATCTACTTATAATTCTTTCTTTTAAGCTTAAATATATGTTTTTATTTTAGAGCTTTATTAGCTATTATTACTAGTTCCTTTAGCTCTTTAAATACAGTTACCTTTCTATTACCGTTTATAATAACTAACTAAAAAAAAATTACTAGCTATTAGCAAAAAAGCATACTAAAAAATATAATACTAAAATAAAAGTAAAACAAATACTTTAAAAAACTAAATAATTAATAAAGCTTTTAGCTAATATTATTAAAGTAATTAATAAAGTTAATAGTAAAGAAAATATATAACATTTTACGTGTAAATTATAAGTATAATATAAGTAATTAAAAATTAATAGAAGCTAAGTAGCTATAATAACTTTAAGTATAATATAAATTATAAGTAAAGAATTTACTATATAAAGAGTATTTTCTTTAGCTTTTAAATAGTATTTATTTTATACTTATTTTCTTATTTTTAAGTAACTTTCTTAAATTATTATATAATAAATTAGTTAGACTGTTTTTTGTTATATTTTTATATTATTAAAACATTATATTAGTAAGTATTTATATAACTTTATAGAATTACTAAAGCTTTAATATAAGTTTATATATACTTACAATATTAAAGAAACTTATATACTATTTATTATAATATTAGTAGTAAAAACTATATTATATATTTCTATAAGTTTTAAATATATAAAAGTTATAAACTTTAACTTATAATATTATAAATACCTATAAGTTACGTAACTTATATAATAATAGTAAACTTAAGTAGTTTAGTTTTAGTACTAGTATTATATATAGCTTAAATTATATAGTAATAATAAGCATAAATTATAAAGCTATAATAAATAGTTTTTAAACTTAAAAATTAAGTAAATATATAAGTATATATTTTAAGTACTAAAGTATAGCTACCTAAAAAGTTTAATAAAAAAAATTTTCTAATAAAAATAGACATATATACTTAATTTAATAAATCTATATTTTTAAAAAAAAAAAATTTTTGGTAATAATCATAAATATAAAAAGTAAAGCTATAAATTAGTTTAAGTTTTTATTAAAAAATTTATTAAAATATTAAATAAAATTAAAGTAGTTTTTAAAAGTTATAATAACTTTATATAATAATTTATAGTAGTATTTAAAAAAATTAATAAAAAATATTTTATAAAATAGAAAATACAAAACTAATAATAAAATAAATTAGTTTTAGTATATACTATAGAATTCTAATAGTTATAGTTATAAATTAACTAAAAAAATAAGTTATTAATAGTAGCTTACTATACTAAACTTAAAAATTAGAATAAGAATAAATTAGCTAAAAAAAATTAATGAAATAATATTTAAGCTTTTATGAAATTTACTGTATACATAAAAAATAAGTAGTATAAACATAAATTAGAATACAAAAAAAGTTAAGTAATAACTATAAAAAAATATTAATATAGTAAAGTTAAATATATAATAAAATAAACATAAACAAAATTTAAATAAAAAAACTTAAGTTATATAAAAAGCTAAAAAAGTAGTCTATAACTTAAAAATATAAAAAGTAACTTAATAAAAAAACATGTTTAAAATATAGTAATATTAAATGCTTTATAAAAAAAGTTTAAATAAAATATTAAGAATAAAACCTAAGCTTATAAAATAAAACTTGTAGTAAAATAGTAAACTATTAGTTAAAATTATTAAAAAAAGACTTAACATAAATAGGTGTTAGATTTGTAAATTTAAGAAATATTATAAAAAAATTATAAAAAATAGTATTAGAAAATAAAGCACAAACTAATAAATAGATAGTAAAAATTAAAAAAAGTATTACAAAAAGTAGTAAGAAAATAATACTAAGTAGTAAGTAAAAAAGTATAATTTCTTATACTTTACAAAATTAATAAAGAAATGTAGCTATTTTAGAAAATATAACCTTTAGTATATAAAGCTTTTAAAATTATAATAATAACTATTTAGTAATAACTAAATAAAAACGTATATTAAATCTATAAATTAAACAAATATATTAAAGTAAACTATAAAACTAAGTGTTAGAAAATAATGCTAGGAAATTTTTTTATAAATCTAAAAACTAAATTATAAAAGTAGTGTTTATATAATATAATAGCTTTATAAAAAGAAAAGTATTATAATATTTAATAAAAGTTTAATAAATAAAGGAAAAAACCTACTCTAGTTTAAATAAAATAAGAAACTAAGCTAAAGAGTAGAAATAATAAATATAATAAAATAAAAACGTTTTTACTATATAAATTAAAGTTACTAATATTTTTTAAATTTTAAAGAATTAGAAATACTAAATTTATAAGTTAGTTAACTATATAAAAAAAACATGCATATAACTAATATATTTAATTTAAATAAAAGAACTAAAAAAATAGAAAGTATATAAAAAAGTGGTAAGTAAATAAGAACTAAATAAACAAATTCTAAAAAACTTAAACACTATATTAAATACAAAAATTAAAAACAACTAGTAAAGTTAAAAACATGAAAAGTAATATTAAAAGAAATATACACTCAAATATAAATACTATAAAAACAAGAAATAAAAAACTAAATAAAATTAAAATAATTCTAAATACTAAAACCTTTTTTATAAAAAAATACTACTTAAAATAAAAGTGTTTAGTATACAGAAACAAAGTAAAAAAAGAGTATAGTAAAATATTATATTTAGTATACTATTATAACCATTACTTTATATATATTAAATAAGGTACTTTAACTTAAAAAAATAGAATTAAAAATATAATATGTGTAGTTTACTACTAAAAAACTAAACAGCTACTAATAAAAAGTTTAAGCTAATAATATAGTTATTAAAACTTTTAAATTATAATAAACATAATAAAAACTATATTTGTATTTTAACACAAAAATAAATAAAAAGTTTCTAAAAGTATTAGTAAATAATAAAGTAAGTAAAACAATTATTTTATATTATTCAATTAGATAAGTAATATATTATACTAAAAGAAATACATTTAGTAAAAGTAAAATAAGTAGATAATAATATAATAACTTTTAAAAAAAGTTTAATAAATTTAAAAACTATAGTAATAAAGTTAAAAATAGTAAACTATAAAAATATTTACCATATTAATATTTTAAATATAAAAAAGTTAAATATAATTTTAAAATATAATTAGCCCTTATTATATAATCTAATAGTATAATTTAGTTAAAAATGTAGTATAAATATAAAAACTAAAGGTAATAAAATAATACTCTAAAAATTTTTTTTTTACACAAAACTATATAATAATTATAATAAAAATAAGTATAAAATATTAAAGTAGTATAAATTTAGAAATATGTTTTAAATACTACTAAAACTTAAATACCATAAAAATATAAACAATTTACATACTTATTTAGTAAAAAAAGAAAAGAATATACTTTTAAAGTTTAACTCTTAAAACTATAAAATACTAGTTAAAAATAAAAAAAACTAAAACTAAAACTAATATATTCTTTATTAAGGACGTAAAAAAAGAAATTAAAATAATATATTAAAAAGAATTTTAAAAAAAATATATATATAACTAAGTAAAAGCTTAATAACTTTACTAATATTATTTATACTAAAAGAAAATAGAAAACTCTAATTATGTATTAATTTCAAATAATTAAATTATATAATAATAAAAAATTACTACTTATTACTATTAATTTAAAAGCTTATAAATAGACTCTACAAAGTATAATAATTTAGTTTATTAAATAGTTATAAAATATATTATAAAATTAGAATTAAAAAAATATGAATAGTTAATAATATTTAAAATAAATATAAGCTTTATAAGTACTATATAATACTATTTAAATTAATAAACATATTAATAACCTTTTAAGCAGTTATTAATTATATACTATATAAATATTTAAATGTATATATAATAGCATACTTTAATAATATATTAGTGTATATAAAAAAGTTTTAAAAAGGCTTTAAAAATATAATTTTTTTATTTAGCTAAAAAGATATAAATTTTATATTATAAAAATAAGGGTTCTAAAATTAATTATTTTAAGAAAAGAAATTTTAGTAATTTTAAAAAGGTTAGTAGAAATATAAAACTAGCTAGCACTAATAATAGTAAAACAAGTATAATTATTCTTAATATTTATAAACTTTTCTAAAAGAATTATAAAAAAAATATGTAAAAATTACAATACTACTTATAAAAGTAGTAAAAGAAATATTAAGTTTAAATAAAAGTAGAAACAATAGTAAGTATTTTAAAACCTTAAAAATAAATTTATATAAACTTTTATATTAAAAATGTTTAACTTAAAGTTACTTATAGTACTAAAAACAAATGTGTTTAATTATATAATAAAAGTAGTTTATAATTAAAAACATAGAAGTAAACGTTTTTATTTTATAAACTATTCATTAAAAAAACTTATAAAAGCTAAGTTAAACTATAATATTAATAATAAAAAACTACTACTAGTAGTAATAGTATTTAAGAAATAGTAAATTTACTTTAAAAAAGCTAAGTATTAAATAAAGGTTTTTTTAAATATAAGAACTTATTAAACTTTATAATAAAAAAAACCTAATTAAAATATAAATATGCTAATTAAAAATACTAACTATTTATAATTTTAAAATATTTTATTAAAAAATATTAAAAAATAAAGTAATAAACATACTTAGCTTATAACTAAATTACATAAAAAATAAAAACTAGTATTAAGTATAATACTAATAATAGAATTAAATAAATATTTATAAGCTATAACTATTTAAAAATAGTAATAATTATAAGAACTAAAAATTACTAGACAACACAAGTAAAAAATCTTAAGTAATAAAATTTTTAGAACCTAAAATTAAGACTTTAATATATAAACAAGCTTAATTATATGCTAAAAAAACTATATAAAAAATTAATTAAAAAAATCATAAAGCTATTGTACATAAATACTAAAAAGAAAAAAAAAACTATAAAATAAGTTTTTAAAAATTTTTATATTAAAAAGTTAAAATAGTAAGTTAAGGGAGGAGTTAAAATGTATCTAAAATACATGAAAAATATACTAGTATAATATAAGTTCTCTAAATAATTATAACTACTAAAAGTACTAAAATAACTATAATAGTTAGTTTCAATAAACTTTATTATAAAACTACTATTATTTAAAAACTTAAAAAATAAAAGAAAATATAACGTAATACTAGTAATTATAAATAAATTAACTAAGTATACATATTTTAATTTAATAACTATAAATTTATTAGTAAAAAAATTAGTATATAAAATATTAAAAATAGTAGTTTTAAAATATAAGTTATTTATAAACTTCATTTTCAATTAAAAAAATTATTTATATTATACTTCTAAAAAATGCTATTAGTTAAGTTAAAGTTAAGAAATAAGCTTTTAATAAGATTTTACTTTTAAATAAATAAGTAAATAAAGTATACTATTTAGACTCTAAAATAATACTTAAAATTATACGTTAATTATCTTTAAAAAAATTAAGTTAAGTTGTTATCTTTAATATGATTTATTTATAATGGTATAAAGTTATTTATAACTAATATATTACTATTTTATATAAATTATAGATATGAGTTTACAACTTATAAAAAATAAAATAAATTAAAAAGTAAATTACATAAAACTTATAATAAAATAAAGTATTTATAGAATTTACAGAATAAGTTTAGTAAATAAATTACTTTAGAAAACTTATAAATTATAGTAAATACTAATAAGTTAAAAGTTAAGAAACTAACTTTTAAAAAGAAAAATAAAGTTTATCTACTATGTAAAAATCTAAAAACTAAAAAACTAAATAGGAAAATAATTTAGGTTTAAATTAAACTATTTAAAATTAATAAAGTTATTATACTACTTAATTATAAAGTATAACTACTATAAAATGTAAAAATCTATTTAATTTTTTATATATTATACTTAAACTAGTCCTACTAAATATAATACTAGTAAGAAATATAAATATAAAGCTATATTAGTTAGAGTATAAAACTAAAAAATTTTAAGAGCTATAATAATTTAAATATTAGTAAAAATACCTAGTTAAATAAAAAAAACATAAACTAAAGAAAAATACCTAAAAATTTATTAAAAATTTAAAGTAATGTTTTAAAATAATTAACTAGTTTTACTTAAAAAATCTACTAATACTAAATTTTAAATAAAAACCTATATAGCTTCTTAATTAAAAGAAACTAAAAAAAAAAATTAGCAAAAATATTAAATGAAAATACTATAAGTTATAATAGTTTAAAAGTTTTTTATTTTTTTTTTCTAAATTCTATATTTTCTTAATTAAAGGAAGTTTATAAGTAAATAGCTTATACTTATAACTATTAACTAAAGTAAGCTATTTATATAATTATTTCTAATAGAATTAAGTTTAGTTTAAGATCTTAAGTTTATTTTAGCTACTTTTAAAACTAATATTTCTTAATAAGGGACCTATTAAACTTTTAAATAAAAATTATTAGATTATATTTCTAAAAATATTTAATAAACTTAAAATAATAGCTAAATAAAAGATTAACAAAGTAATAAAAATTCCTTTTTTATATAAACTATATAAAGTTAGTGTGAAATAATTATAATTTTAAAGTAATTTTACAAAATAATAATTATAAATAGTTAATAACTTGACTCTAAATATTATTAGATGTAAAAAAAAAAAAAAAAAAGTTTTAAAAATACTTATAATGTTATTATAAGTAACGTTTTTCACAAGCGAGTGAACCATACAAGCGAGTGAACCACTTTTGCCAAGAATTACCTTTTCTTTAATAACTTTACGAAAACTTAATATTATTTAGCCAAAATTTAAAATTGGCTTTTAAGATATTAGATGCACCTGGTATTAAATTTGCATTCTAATAGTCTTACGTAATTATGAGTTATTAAGCTTAGAATTTACACTACTTTAAAATAATGTTTAGCTATTTATATTTATAATATTACTTAATAATAAATTATAAAAACTTAAATACAAGGTATTAGCACCTAAATCTATAATATATTAGAATTTTAAAGCTATATTATTAGTAGTTTTTAAGATATTAAAAAGTGGGGGCTAAAATTTCCCCTTACTTAAAGATCTTAAAAACCTACTTATTTTATTACTATAAAAGCATAATATAGTCTAAATTATATATAAAATAGCTTAAGTTTAATATCTATAGTTTCTTATTTAATAGTTATTAAAATATTAATAGCTAAAAACTAAATTTTTAAAAGGTAAATTCTAAGCTTAATAACTTATGATTACGTAAGACTATTAGAATGCAAATTTAATACCAGGTGCATCTAATATCTTAAAAGCCAATTTTAAATTTTGGCTAAATAATATTAAGTTTTCGTAAAGTTATTAAAGAAAAGGTAATTCTTGGCAAAAGTGGTTCACTCGCTTGTATGATTCACTCGCTTATGAAAAACGTTATAGTTATTAAAAAATATTATTAAAAAGTTAATAAAGCATAATTAAGTATTACTTTAATTTAAAACTAAAACTTAGACTTTTTTATTCTGCTATAAATAATAATAAAACATAATTTAATAATAAAAGTACTTAAAAATTTTTATAAGTAAATACTTAAACTATTAAATAATTGTTATGAGTTGCTTTAACTTAACGGTACGTTTTACGTTAGCAACTTTGCCCTAACTAATTACTTAATAAGCTCTTAGCTCTTTCCGTATCTGGAACAAATAGCCCTAAGTTTAACAGAATAGAGTTTATACTTTATTATAAGATAGAGAGAGGGTATATAATAGATTTAATAAGATAGTTATTAAACTAATTCACTTAAGTTCAAGTCTCAACTTAGAGAGAAGATCTCGATTTTAAAGTAACTATAAAGAATTAAAACTAACCGTGGGCCGTTTGACGCGCCATACTTATAGTAAATTCTCCGTGCGTACATTGTATACTCGTTAGTAGTATGTTAGATACTACTAGAGGCTACTAGAGCTACTAGAGGTTCTGTTACCTCGCTCTGCCTCTGTCTGCCAAGCCTTGGCTTAGTCATGTGAGCGACTGCTCCTAATCCCGTAGCATGGTTCTGTATCTCTGTTTTCGTTTCTTAGCTTGTGCCTTGGCCTGTGCCAGTGCGTCCTGTGCCCGCTTGCAATTCTTTCTTTCCAGCTCGAACATACGTTTCCATTCTAGAGCTTTATTGGCTGTTGTGGCCAATTCCCTTAGCTCTTTAGGTGCAGCTGCTTTACTGTTACCGTCCGTAACACTATCCCCCTCTTCCAAGTCTTCGTCCCGGAAGATAGTTTCTCCTTTCCATAAGCAGTATAAAGGCAGCTGGTTTTCTGCTTGGTGTTCCAAACTGTAAGACTCTCAACTCCCTTTCCTTCCTGCCTAGCTCTCCAATGATGACACGTCCTAAGTCATCTCTAATACGTGCTCACTATTTAGCTTCTTAGATCTGTAATGAACCCCATCACATGCCGACACCCTGCTTGAACTGTTCCCGTCGAGGCGATGACTGCCTTGTGAATCTGCGTTCCGGTCACTGTTCGGCCTGCGCTAATCGTAACGTGAAGTGCGACCTAATTGTCTTACAGCCGGAATGGAATCATATTGATCGCGATAAGGAAAAACTCTGTTGTTAGCTTAACTTCCTTGAAGATCAGCGCCTTGAGCTTTGTGCTTAAGAGTTGCGACTTCGTCGTGAGCTTACAAAGGTAGATTCCAAAGAAAAGGAGATGTTTAATCGAGAGATGGCCTCCATCCGTAAGGTTCAAGCTCTTAAAGAGGCGGAAGCTTGTTCTTAGGGTTAAGAAGCTTATACACCGCAACCTGCAGTGGTAGCTTCCTCCCAACCTGCTTTACCTTCTTTCTTAGGTTTTGAGTGGAACATTCTGCACTCTCTATATTCCTTGGATTCGGCTTTAGAGCAAGCCTTTGCTGCTCCTGATGGTACTAGTTAATCAGCTCTAAACTATTCTTTAGGTTCCTGATTAGCTCCCAGGTGTTATTCTCAGGTCCGTAACCTTTTTATCTAACCAAATATTTCCACTAACGCCCAAACTGTTGGTAGTCCAAAATCTGTTAAACTTTATACTTAGTAGTGTCTTCCTTAAGTTTAAATTTTGTCTATAGTTTAGCATCCCGTGGTGCTGGTTCTAATTTTGAAATATAAAAAACTAGATAAATTCTAGTGTTATTAGGTAGTTGTAGTTTGTAGTTTACAGGTCCTATTTATTATTTAACCCTAAATAGTCCTAACTTAACGTGGTCTAGTTTTTATGATAGTTGTTTTATTTCTAAATTTTCCTTTTTTAAGAAAATCTTATCCCCCTCCCTAAAGATTAGTCCCTTAATCTTAGATTTGTCCTTGATTTATTTGCTAAGATTACCTTTATAGGTAATTTTCTATGCAATATCTTTATAAAGTAGTTGCAGATCCTTAACTTTTCTTCTTACAGATTCTAATACTTTGTCTAGTTTCTGTGGTTCTTAATAAGCCGTAGGCTCATAACTATAGTTCGCATAGAATAATGATTTTCCCGTGGTTAATGACTTTACAGAGTTATATGCAAACTCAGCTATTAGTAGTAAGTTAATCCAATTATCTTATAGCTCATTAACATACATCTGTAAGTATTATTCTAATATTTAGTTTATCCGTTCTATTTATCTATTTGTTTATAAGTGAAATGCTGTTAAGAGGTGATACTCAGCTCCTAGCTACCTTATAAACATCTTCTAAAATATTAACGTAAACAACTTATCTCTGTCTGTGATAAATTCTCATGGCATTTTATATTATATAATTAAAACCTTAATTAGTAATGTTACTAGTTCATTTACTTTAATTTCTATATAGGTTAGTTTAAAGTAAGCGTATTTTATTAGTCTGTTAATAATAACTAGTATTATATTATATTATTAGCCTCTTTAGATAGTGATTATTAGTATTCCCGTGATAAAGTCTATTATAACTAATTCCTATAGTAGATTTAGTAAAGATATAGGTTACATAAGTTCATACTTTTTATATCTTAATACTTTATTCTTTTTATAATTAATATATTCTAAAAGAATTTTCCTAACCTTACTTTAAATTCCTGGAATCTAGAAATGTCTGTTGATTCGTTTTATAGTTTTTTTAATTCCCTAATATCCGTGCATTTCTGCTGAGTGTTGGTTTTTAATTAACTCTATTTATAATTCGTCTAATACATAAATTATTCTTTAGTCTAGATTCTATAGTAGTTGTCTATTATTAAATTCTTTTATTTGTTTTTCCTAGGTGTTTTCGATAATAACTACGTGTTTAACATTAATTTATAAGCTTCCCAGAGATCCATTCTATCTTTACTTAAGTATTATATTATAGATTTCTAGTATATTCCTTATATAGTCTGCTTATTAGCTGAGTGCGTTAGCTACTATATTTTCTTTTCTCTTTTTATAAAGTATTTAAAAATCGAATATAGAAACTAATTTCTATTATCTAACTTATCATTAATTCAACTTCTTCGTTATTGTGAATGCTATTAGATTTTTGTGATCTAAATATATAATAATTTAGTGCTTAGCTCCTTCTAAGTAATGTCTCCATTTCTTAAATACTTAAACTATTACTAGTAATTCTTTATCATGAATATTATAGTTTAATTTAATAGTTATAAGTTTATAAGATAGGAAGTCTACTAAATGTTTATATCTATTATTTTATACTTATAGTAGAATGGCTTTTGTAGCTCTGTTTAATACATCCGCATATATCTCTATCTAAAGTTATAGGTTGAATATTTTTAATATTAGTAGTTCCTAGAATATTTTTTTTAGGATTATAAAAGCTTTGTTTTCCTTAGCTTCCTATTTAAATTATCAGTTCTTTTTAAGTAATTCTGTTAAGGGTGTTGTGATTTTTAAATAGTTCTTAATAAATTATCAGCAAAAGCCCGTAAATCCGAGAAAAAAATAAACTTCTTTTATGTTTATTAGTATAGGCTATAATAAAACGTCTCTAGCCTTATCAGGGTTAACTACTATTCCATTTCGGAATATTAAGTATCTTAAGAATTTAACTTCTTTCCTATGGAACACACATTTTTCCGTTTGTATATATAGGTTATGTTTCTTGAGTTTTTATAATACCTTCTTAGTCTACTTAACATGTTCTTTTATTATTCTATTTATATACACAAACATGTTGTTAAGATATGCTATTATAAATACGTCTAGGTATTTTCTTAGCACGTGGTTAATAATTGTCTGGAATGTTATTAGTACGTTTATAAGTCTAAATAGCATAACTAGGTATTTAAATAATTTATATCTTATCTTTAGTGTGGTCATCCATTCGTGTCCTTTAGCTATTTATATTCTATAGTATTTATTCTTAATATTAAAAAGGCTAAACTATTTAGCTCCTCTGAGTTTATCTATAAGTTCTAATATTAAGAATATAAAGTAATAATTCTTTACTATGGCCTTATTAAGGTGTCTGTAGTTAATACATAACCTTAATTTACTATTTTTCTTTAGTATAAAAAGTGTTAGTAACGCCATAGTATTCTTGCTTTCCTTTATATATCCTTTTTTCAAATTTTCATTCAGATATCATCGTAACTCCTTTTATTAATTAATGGATAATTAGTATAATAGTCCCGGTTTTAGATCCGTTCTTTCTTTAAGTGTGATCTTGTGATTCTAGTCTTAGTATTCTAGTAATTAGTCTTTAGCTTTTTTAAAGAACTATTTTCTGAATTCCCTCTAGTATTCGTTCGGCATAATAAATGTGGTATTATAAAGAGTTGTTTTCTTTATCTATATTATAGCTTACGTTTGTCTGTGGTAGTTCTTCCTAGTTTCTATAAACTTTATTCTCTAGTTAATTAGTAGATTCTATTATACTAGCTAGTCTTATCCTAATATAAGATCCTTACTATCTAGATTTATAATTTTAATATAGTAGTTATTCGTGTAACCTGCTGCCTTAATAGTTATATTTTCTATTTCAAGATTAATTAGATCTTTTCTGAATGTTGCTAGACTATTATTTATGTATACTACTCTTATAGGTTCCTCTAGAACTCTAGTTAAGATATAGTATCTCTATATCTATTTATTTAATATAAGTGTTTTACTAGCCCTACTGTTTATGAGTGCTTGCGTTTAAAAGCTGTTAATACATACGTCTATATATAACTTATTTTCATGTCTTTATTTAAGTTATGTGTAGTTGAGTGATAACTTTTATATTTTAACCTTAAATTAGCTCTCTAGCAGCATAGTTGTTGCTTACTAGCCTTCTAGTTTTTTATTAGTTATTAACTCCTAAGTAGTAGTTGTTTCTTTAGTGTTTCTTCCTTAGGTCTATAGATAGGGCATTATTAGAGTTAATATTATTCTTATAGTAGTATTTTATGCTCTTTCTTTGCTTCTTCTCTATAATCTTAGTACTTCTATTCTAAGAAACATTCCGTAGTTATTAGTTTGGCATGTAATTTTGTAGCTAACTATCTATCTTAGCGGCGTTTAGCCTAGTGATATTAGTATCCTAGTTAATATTTATCCTAGTCTAACTATTTATATTTCTCAGTCTTTAGGTTCTGAAGTTCTTCTTTGGAATCTATGTAGATTAGTTCTTACTATGTATTAAGTTCTTACTTTTATACTATCTATTTTAGTACTTATTTTATTATTAGTTTTTTAACTTGTATAGTATAAGCTGCCTATTTATATTCTCGTCCGGTATACGTTTTTTCTTTATATATCTAGTACTTTTTTTATATGGTTCTCTCAGCGGCTTCTTTGTCTTATACTTATAAAATAAATAAGATAAGTTCTTTTTCTAGTTTCTTATTCTAGTCCTATTCTAGCTTTAGATGTCCAACAGGGTGGTAATAGGTTACATAACTTATAAGTAGTATTAATTCTTATCTATAAATCTTATTTATTTATATAGCTAGTTTCTATTTACTAAGTTTTTTATATTGCTTATTACTAGCTGCCTGTAGTACTTATTAGTACTTATATATTTTATCTCTTAAGGTAACCTTCTAGTGCTTAGTAACATAATATTTCCTTATATAGTATTCTAATCTATAAATCTAGTAGTGTTTTTAGCTTACTTATTATCTAATTATTATAGATATTAGCTCTTTGCCTTTTATTATTTCTTAATTTTATTATTATCTGAATTTCTAATTCTCTGCTCTAAAGAGTCCTTTTTTCTATTAAATTATTTTATAGAATTAGTTAGCTTCTTCTATAGAGCTAGCCTAGTATTATTTAATAGCTACTCCTTATATAATAATAATTATATTATTAGCCTATTCTACTAAATAATTTTTAATCTACTAATATAGTATTTTGCATTCTTATCTGAGGTGTGTGTGACTTCTATAGATTTAATATTACTCTTTCTAAATTCGTTATATAATAGTCTCCTTAGTTATCTAGTCTCTAGCTAGTTTTATTTAGACTATAGTAACTTTAATTAGTGCCTTAGTTTAAATATAAGCCTGTTTAATATCCACTTTCTATTATTTATAGTCCTTAATAAAATATTCTTTTTTTTCGTAACCAAGACATGCTCTACGTGCATATTGATTCATTTATTCCTTAGTTTATTTATTTTACTTCTTTTTATTAATCTATACGTTCTTAACTGATACTTGATTGATTTCTATTATATTATAGGTTTAAATATCCTTTCTATTTCTTTATAGTATATGAATTATAGGCCTAGTATTATTTTTCTTTTCTTACTCTTTCTAGTACTAGTAGTTGTTAATAGTCACTGCTTGTTTAATAATTTCCAGAAGTATACTAGGTCATTTTCTTTAGGAAATTTCATTCTTAATTCTGTCTTTTAATCCTGCGTAGTATATTATAACTAAAGGTTAATCTATTTAGTTTAGTTAAGATTAGATTTACTTAAATTCTACTATATAGTTAGCTGCTAATATGTATTATTTAAGCCATTAGAGCTTCTAAATTACCTCTATTTCTTTATTAATTTTTCTTAAAACTATAATTATTTCCTTCTTAAAGCTCTCATAGTTTTTAAAGGTTCTTTTAATATTATTATTATAGTTTATGAGTTTTACTGATCCTAGGTTAGAGTCTTCTTTAGCTAGATAATTCCTTATAAGTAGTTTAAACTATTTTATAGCTCTTCTTATTATATTTATACCAACTACCAGGATCTGATCTTAGTTAGTTATAAATAAAAATTAATTAAACTAATAGTAGAGGTCTATTGCGGCTATAAAGGTTTTAAGTTTATCTCTATTATTATTAAACTTTATAGGAGGTTATATCTTAGCTGTTTTTTCTCTACTAGTTTTATCTACTACTACTTATTATTATAGGTTAACTAGGGCGTCGCGTAACTCTATAATAGCTATTTTTTATTTTTAAATAATTTATTATATACTCTTACTTTCTTTTAATGTACTTCTGGTAGTAGATAACGGTCCTGCCATGACTTCTTCCTTACTACTACTTTCTTTTAACAAGTAAAGTTCTTATTTGTTCTTATAATAGGTTATTATAGACTGTAATTAGAAATTTATTATTAGAATCAATCTAACGTTCTCTTCTATACTTTGAAAGGGTAGTTATAATATTACGAGTTGCTTTAATTTAATAATACGTTTTATATTAATAACTCTACTCTAATTAATTACTTAATAAGCTTTTAGTTTTTTCCGTATCTGGAACAGATAGCCCTAGGTTTAATAGAATAGAGTTTATGCTTTATTACAAGGTAGGGAGAGAGTATATAATAGATTTAATAAAATAGTTATTAAACTAATTCACTTAAGTTCAAGTCTCAACTTAGAGAGAAGATTTTGATTTTAGAGTAACTATAAAGAATTAAAACTAACTATAGGCCGTCTGACGTGCCATACTTATAGTAAATTCTCCGTGTATATATTATATACTTATTAGTAGTATATTAGATACTACTAAAGACTACTAGAGCTGCTAGAGGTTCTGTTATTTTACTTTACCTCTATCTACTAAGCCTTAGCTTAGTTATGTAAATAACTACTTTTAATCCTATAGTATAGTTTTATATCTCTATTCTTATTTCTTAGCTCGTGTCTTAGCCTATGCTAGTATATTCTATACCTACTTATAATTCTTTCTTTTCAGCTTAAACATACGTTTCTATTCTAGAGCTTTATTAGCTATTATAGTTAATTCTCTTAGCTCTTTAGATACAGCTACCTTACTATTACCGTCCGTAATAATAATATTAAAATAAAAAACTACTTTTGTTTATAGTTTTACAGTATAAAATACTTATATATTATATATATATATTATATAATGTAATATAATGTAAATAGATGGAAAGTACTTAAAATAAAATTTTAATTTAAATAACTAAATATATATGTTAAAATATAGTAGTTATGTTTTTAAATTTTTACTAAAGTTTATTGTTTTAATAAAAATTTTATATTACTATTTTATTACTGTTTTACTATTATATTATATTATATAACTATATATATATTTTTATATTTACTTTAGTAGTATATTAATATAGTTTTAATAAAACATTAATAGTAGCTACTAAGTTTTTAAAGTTTAATATTTGAAAGTATATAAACTAATATTATAAAACTTTAATAATAGTATTTATATATAAATTAAGTAAATAAATATATTTTATTATAATACTTAAAAACTTATTAATAATAAAAGTAGTAAATAAACTATTTAAAAACTTAAATTATACTATAATATGTTTAAAAAAATCGTATTAAATATTTAAAATAGTTTATTAGTTTAAATTAAAAAAAGTTATTAACTAGCTTTTACTTTTAAAGAAATAAGTAAATAAATAAAGTAAATTAATTAAATTTTAAAAATTAATTAAAAATATATATTAATTATATTTAAAATAATTTAGTTATATTATTTTTTATATTATAATTTATTTTAATAACTATTTTTATAAGTGAGTGGGCACCCCAAGCGAGTGGGCACCTTAAAAACTTACTAAAAATTCAAGAATTCGCACCTCAATATCTCAACAACCACATTATAATAAATTCTAAAAATTTAATAGGTTATTTATAGTGGTTAGAAATAGAGGTTTTTTAATTTTTAAGATCTAATAATTAATAGCTATTAAGATAGGAGGTTTTTGGCCCCTAAATTGTTAAATATTTACCTTTTCTTAAATATCTAGTTTACTACTAATTTCTAGTATTTAAGAGTTTAATACTCTCTTTTTAGAAGCACTATAAATGGCCTATTAAATTTTTAGAATTTATTATAATGTGGTTGTTAAGATATTGAGGTGCGAATTCTTGAATTTTTAGTGAGTTTTTAAAATACCTACTCACTTAAGGTACCCACTTACTTATGAAAATAATTACTATAAAAAACTTTACATTTAATAAAATGTTAATTTAATAAAAAAATAAAATAAAAACTACATTATATAAAATATATATTAAAATTAAATAATATTAAAATTTCTTAAATAAAATTAATAAAAGTTATTATTTTAAAAAACCTGTAAGGTATAAAAAATACTAATAAATTTACATTAAAACATTACTATTATTTAAAAAAAATTTAATTATACAAAATTTAAACCCTAAAAATCTAAGTAAAATACTAAAATATATTTAAATTTTATTATGTAAAATTATGAAAATTAAAAAACAAGTTTATTATAAACTATAAATACTAAAATTAGTTTTTTAAATAAAAAATTAAAAACATATAATATTTATAATTATATAAAATATAGTAAAAATATATAATTAAATATAAATATATAAAAAAATTATATACCTCTTTAATTACAGTATTAAATTAAAAAATTTTAATAAAATTAAACAATATAAATTATAGTAGTAAAATTAAATTTTTGTTTAAGTTATTTTTTTATTTTAATTAATACTAGCTTATATATACACGTTTTTTATAATAATTATTAAATAAATTAAATTATTTATAAATGTTAAAGTATTTACTATTTAAAAAAAATTATTTATCCTTTTTAAAGCAATATATTTTAAATAAAAAAATAGTTAAATGTTTTTAAAAAAATTAAAAAATTATACTAATATAGAATATAATACAATAAAATACTAGTTATTATTAAAATATTTATTTAATATATAGTTAATTTATACTAAAAAAAAGTATTTAGTATAAGTTAAAAAAAAAAGTAAAGTATATACATAATTTTAGTAATAAAAAGTAATTAAGTAAGTAATAAATTTTATTATATATTTTATAATTTAAACTTTATACTTATTTTAATATTACTTTATAATTAAATTATTTAAACTTAAATATTACTTGTATAAAATTATAATATATTTTTATAAAAGAAATTTTATAGTTAATATAATTATTAAAATAAGTAATATAAATTTAACATATTTAATTTATAGTTTATAGTTTTTAATTTTTATAATTTTAAGTTTTAAAAACTTCCATTAACTTTATTTGTATACTATTATTTTATTAATAGATTTAAAGTTTTAAAAATAAATTTAATATTAGTAACAATATTTTTTAATAACTATTTTTAGTATTAATAAAAATAGTTATAAATATAAATTAAAATTTTTTTTAAATACTTGTAAAAAGCTTAACTAACTTTTAATAAAAATAATAGTAATTAATGTAATTTTTAAGTTATTACTAAGTTTTTAATTAATAGTTTTTTAATTAATATAACTTATATTAAAAATTACTTTTTTTAATACATTTTAGTTTTTATATAAAAGCTTTATATATTTCTTTATTATTATATTATTATTATTTCTATTTACCGCCCGATTCGGTCCCCCTAATGGGTCCATGCAGGCCAATTCCTTCTATGGGAAAAACTCACTAATGAGAAAACCCGTTGACGTGCCACGCCGGAGGGGTGCCGGCGCTCCGCTGTCGTAGCGCTTCTTCCCCGCCTTCTTGCCTTTTGTGTGGTCTGCGATTTTAGCCATTGCGCCCGCGTCTCGCGGACGATCTCATCTTCTTCTTTCCATTTTACCCCCTTTTTCTGTCTCCTACCAATTGTCTATGCTCTGGAATGGGCGGAAGTTGTCTATTTTCTCAGTATTAATTGCTTTTGCTACTCGGAACTGAGCGAGTAATCCCGTCCTTACAAACCACCTTGCTGCTGCTTGGGCACTATCTCTCTGGCTTAGTATTCTTTCCAGTCGTTCTGACGGGAATGACGCTATTAGTTCAGTTCTCTCTAGCCTAGGGTAGTAAAGAAGAGTATGGCGTACAGTCTGCACTGGCCAGCCGCAGTCACACCATGGGAATTTATTTGGGACCCCTATTTTTGCTAGCCAGGCGTTGAGGCCAAGGACTTCTGTGCGTAGTAGGAGCAGGGCGGTGGCTTCTGCCTTTAAGAGTCCTTCGTAGAGTGGGATCGTAGGTGTTTCCCATGGGGTGCGCCAGGTAGACGCTGTCTGTCCTTTCGCTGCGCTTTGCCATCGGCGTTGCCACTCTATGTCTGCCCACTTTGAGATGAGGGTGGCTGTGCGCCAGCGGTGTTGATGGCCGCTGGTGCGGCATGCTTGTGATTCCCCTGTACGTCTCTGTCCCCGCCGGCGTTGGTGGTTTCTAGGGTTTTCTCTTGCGGGGTAGGCCAGGACTTCTTTCTTGCATTCTTTTGCCCGGTTTCGAAGCTTTTCCAGTGGAGTCGGCGGTCGTGTTGCGGTCCGCTGTCGACTCGCTAGCGATGCCCAGATGTCGTCTAGGGTGCTTGCTGTCTTTTTTTCCACTGGGTCCTAGCTAGTGTCTAGGATCTTTATTATTATAAATAATTTTTTAAAATAATTTTTAGTTTATTAAATTTTTTTTAATTTAAATATTATATAAAAAAAAAGTCTTTAGTTATAACTAAATAATAAATTAAATTCAAAATAATTTGCTTTTTTTATAATATTTTTAGTTAATATTTAAAATTTATATTTAAAATTTACACATTTTATACTACATAAATTACATTATTAATATAGTTTTAAAAAGTAAAACTATATATATTAATATAAAGTAATTAGTTTTTTAATATTTTTAAAATATTAATTTATTACAAATTACAAGAAATATATAAAATAAGACTAAAAAATTAATATAATTATTAATTGCTAAAAACAACTATAGTATATAAAGTAAATATATTAAATATTATAATTATAATTTTAATGTTAATATATTATTATTTATAATATATAATTATAATTTTAATGTTAATATATTTTTATTTATAATATACAATTATATTTACATAAATTAAAACATAAATTACTAGAAATTTTAATTTATTTAATAATAAATTTACTTATAAATAGTGTAAATTTTATTAATTTTATTTTATTATACTTTTTATTAACGATTACAAATTTAAACTAACTTTATAAGTAAGTAACTATTTTAATTAATTTCATAACTTTATTACTAAGACTAATTTTTTAACTACTATTTGCTATGTATTAACTTACTTGTTTAGTTTTTTTATTTCATTTCTTTTTTGCGTATGCCAATTAAACTTCCAAATAGTAAATTCCTTTCTTTTTTTTGGCAGCTTGTGTTACTAGTTAATATGTATTTAATTCAATTAATTTAATTGATTCGAAATTGTTTGAATTGATAAAACTCAATTTCAAGAGTTAAATTGTTTGATTGCGGAAATAAATATTCAATCAATCAATTAATTGCTACAGAATTGATTGTTAGCAAGTCTAAGGCGAAGCAAGTAAGTACTGTTAGGGCATAAACGTCGTACATAGAAACTTGAATCTGTGCATGTTGGATAGTTCTAATGCAGTTCGATGAACCTAGCACTATTGTTTGGTAGAGATTTCCGAAGCTGTCTTAGTGTTGCCTTCGATCCGTGTGCCCTACCCTAGCACAGCCCACCCCGCTAAGTCACGCGAGTGAGTTAGGCGCACATGTAGGGTACTTATATATACCTAAAGTATATTCTCGTCAACTGTTCCAGAGGGTCGATCGTATGCAGTTTTATGCCTTTTAAAAAGCTTAGTTATCGCTGATTCGCTACTTAGGACTGAGATAGATTTGTCCGCTGATTCATCTTAACAAGGGCAAAATCGCGGCTGCGCCATGCCGTTCCCTCCGTGTAAAAGTCGATTTGCCAAAGTAAAGGTTGTGAGTAGTGCCAAGGCTGACGCAAGCCTGTCAGCAGCATTTACGAATCATGTTTAAGTCGAAGTGCCATAAAGATAAAAGTGCCAATGAAGAGAGAGCTGGCGCGAGCCAATCGGTAGAAGTTACCAGTCCTGTGTAAGCTAGTACACCACGATATTCTTAAGTAATGGTTGACGCGAGCGACAGGCACATATTTCCATTCCACTTTACAGTAATCCTAAGATAGAGTTAATCATATCTTGCTAACCTCGCCGATTACCAGCAGATTATTTAAATGGATTACGGTACATCAATACCAGATTACTCTTCAGTTTCGCCCGACATACCTGACCAAATATAATTATCGTTGCCGTATTGAAACAATCTTCATACCCTTCATTCAGCTATAAATTTGACTAACATGTCCAACGGTTCAAATGTACCCTACGCCTCAAATAGCCTCGTTCGTCCCATCCTCTGTTCATTCAATCCAGCAGCCCAATCTTTAAGTGCAGAAACAAGCCAAAAAATCTCCAATATTCTTTCCGAACAGAATGAAAATTCTATCACAATCGAGCCTTCCAAAACAAATGTACCCTGGTTTTCTACACTTCAGGATTGCCGTCGGGGCATTCACTGGGCTGAAGCCGAGAGATCAACAAAATTCTTTCTCGAGAACCTCCATAGGCTTTCGCACTCTACCGGTGCCAAAATGCCAAAGCAGCTCAGCATGGAAAACGGCATGAAGTTCGCGACAAAGCAAGATGATCTTATCGAGACAGCAGTTGCTTGTACAGTTTTTCAGCACCCAAATGGAAATGTAGCGCGAACGGCGCTCATTGCGCAGTCGATGCTACTTCTCTGGTTACAGGACGGTAAGAGTAAAAGCATATTAAAAAAGGGCTGCATATCAAGAGCTTACGTGAAGAAGTACAGACACAGTTGAATTTTCACCTGATCAAATTGTATGCAAGCATCATGTTGGTTGGGTATCTGAATCTGACTTGTACACTCACGGGAAATACTGTGAGTGACTTCACAATTGGTTCGAACGACAACGCCAAGAATGAAACACTCGATTTGAGAAATCAATCTTTTGTGTCATTTGTGGAAGATATTTGCGCTGAAGATAAAGTTTTGGGCCGGAAAGTTGTTGACGGGATGCTTGCATTCCTACATGATAGGGGGCCAGAGAGAGCGGCAAAAGTCCGTCAGTTCAGGACTCTGAAAGATTATTTGAATTTCAGGACAGGAGACATTGCACGCACGTAAGTAAACCGGAACCTAATCACGAACTTTGAGAAAAACTGACTCTACAACAAGATATAATTTCGCAACGATTGAGTTTGCTCGTGGCATAGACATAACGGCTAAAGACAAGAAATTGGTACAGATATTCGAGGACATAGCAGGCAACCACACAATTCTGGTTCAGGATTTGTATTCTTTCGAGAGGGAACGAATGGCCAGTGAAGCAGATCCAAGTATTCAGCTGGTCAATGTAGTGGCTGTTATGCATGCTCTGCTTGGAATGGATAGCTACGCTACATCAATGATTGTAGTGAGAGATATGATTATCCAGACCGAGGTGGAAGCGAAGCAGGAGTACGATCGTCTTCGAAAGCGGGAAAAATTGAACGCAGCACAGTTAAGCTATGTCGAAGGGCTTTTCCAATTCATGGCCGGCCATATTTATTTCTCCGCTACCGCACCACGGTATGGGTATATGTATTGTAAGACCACGGTGCCACGTTACCTAGTCAGATAGATGTTCTCCCGACTTAGCATTCATCCTCAGTCAACAATGCAATCCTTTTTACCCAAACTCTCTCAGCCAAGCTTACATGTATCCGGGCGCAATGTTGGGCAGTTGATCTATATTCAGAATTTGTTCTGATGTTTAGCTCAAAGAGAATGATAGATTCCCGATTTCCCCAGTGTTGCTGTGAGAGTTCACTGCTTTGCCCTTCCTTCCAGTTAAATTCCGTAGGGCTCCATCATCACGGATGCCTGGCAAACCACTCTAGTCAGGCTCTTGATCGTCATCCACTCTCCGAGGCGTCGCACAATTTTATCCTTTTCGCGCCATAGATTTCAATTAAGGTGCACTCTTGACTCTCATTTAAAGATTCCATAAGTCTCTGAACATAAGGGTTTCTTCGTCTGCACCTCAACATCGGTATCCGTTTTCTAATCCTCTAAATAGACCTTAAACTCATTTCAGATGGTTGCTGGGATGCAATCACATTCGAGATATCCGGAGGAAGTGGGGGTAAAATGTACATCTTTTGGTCTATTGATGCAAAAATAGGGTTACATGATATATAAAAGAGTGTGTGTTCAGAAACAAAAGTATCAACGAGTGATCTCACTTGCCCCCTCAAGCGACGTCCGTTCTACACGCTCATTTCCCTAAGCCTCACTGATCAATGATCAAGGGCATTAATAGTCAGTTCCCGCCCAGCATTTGGGGGTAGTTGGCGGAAGCTGTTTACAGAGTGTGTCTTTATCGGTCGGTGGTTTTAGCCGATCCGGAAGTGAATCGGCATTGGGGGGCGAGCAATAAATCCTTGTCGGTTATGAGCACATTCATGCCAAATACGCAAAGCAGATAGTCGGTGCGGTCGAAAGACATCGCTAGCTACTTCGAAGCCTTGCCGTTATTGCATGAAACGACATTCTTTGTAGAATGCACCCATGTTGATGTCGTATTTGGCTCCCATCTTCTGGAGGAAACCCTAGTTTGATTTGATAGATCCAGTAGGGTTGAAGAGGTAGAGATAGTTGCAGTGCTGGAACGTAATGTGGTCAGATCAGGTTTTCATTAGGCTTTTGTGGAACGTTGGCTGACCCCATCGGTACAACGTGTTCCGTAAGTCTCACTGCATTTATCCTGCGAAAATCCGGGCTGGACACAATGGGTCGGCTATGTCTTTGCAATGAGTGGAGCATGTGGCTTACGGTAGAATAATAAAAAATTTCTCCCGCGAGGAAGCTCCCAACCAAAACGCGCTTCTACACTAAATCAGTACTCGAAGGTAGGCGACCGGAGTTAACAACTTTGAACCTATAATCTTCTGGGTGCCTTAGTCATTAGCATTCGCAACTTTTGAATAGGACAAGCGCTTCATAAATGTGCCGCAGCCCAACCTATTTCAAATTGTTGGCAGACTTGCTGACAAGCAAGCCGATCGGCGGCTTAATAGCCTGTTCTAGTGTACACGAGCTTCGGGATGGTTCGTGAAGCTAAGTACGGTCCCTATTGTTTACCGTGCACGTGTCAAGCCGCCAATCGACTTGCTTGTTGCAAGTCCGTTTGTCAGCCCATTATTTGGCTTGTCAAAATCATCGGGTCCTCACGATTTAATAATATCCAACTTAAGATAAGGAGCAGCTGGCGTGAATCCAATGGCACAAAGTTGGTTTATATGCAAGCCCTGCGCTCGAATCTCTCGAGAAACAAGATGAGATATCGGCCAAGCATAATAAGAATATGTAACCGAGTGCTGGCCTCTCAGATAGCACCATGTCTTGTTGTAACCGAGCATATCTCGATTATTTTCATTCCGCGTTTGTTTTCATTCCGTTGTCGTCAGGAGATTGCGAATCCTCCCTTGTCAACGTCAGGAGATTCGGAATCCTCATTCCAGCACATCTCGCTCATTATTTTTTGTAGGATAGCCATCCTTAGTTTTCAGTTCATGAGGTTGCTGTTACATATTTTCTCTGCGTCCGGTCAGAGAATATTCTAGAATATATTGTGTCGTCGCTGGACATTGGGACCAAAACAAGAACGCCGACGAGCGTTGCCTGAAGAAAGCACTCTGGGTAACATCTTCCTCGCCTTGATGACTGGACACAAAACAATGGGCAATATTCTGGTATCCAACTTGCTTATTCTCGCCATCTGTCCCGGGTGTCAAAAAGAGGTCCAAAGGGAACTGGACGATCAACTTGGCAAATTGTCCAAGGGAAGAATGGAGTGTTGAGAGTAGGACTACCATGCGTTTATGAAAGGCTATACTAGAGCTGTGCAAATGGGGGTGTTGTGACTTTACTGTGTTGTCTAGTTCATCTTTCGATTGACCATCGCCCCTACAACTGTCAAAGATTTTGAAGTGAAGCAACGTCTCATTCCAGCCGATACTACTTGCTTGGTTAACTTTTCAGCTGCATTCCAGAATCCGGCAACATGGGCCCAGAGGAAGGTATCCGAAGAGCGGGGATCAGAATTACACCACTCACGCAATTCATTCGATCGCAGGGGCTTGAGCTTTCGGATGATGTCGATGTTCCTCTCTATTGGCCATTTGGGCAAGGTCCACGGGTATGTCCCGGGAAGCCATTTGCGCATATTGAAATGGCAACCGTTCCGGCGACACTGCTGAAGGAGCACTCGTTGGAGCTTATGGTCGATAAAAAGACTATAAAGGAGTGTGGGGGGATCACAAAGCATCGTGGGAGAAGGCGAGGGATAGCGCTCTGCGCAAGTTGGAGGACGATATTGAAGCTAACATTAATATTCAGATGTTGAAGGAATTACCCATTCACATTGTTAAGAGAGAAAGCTAGGATGAAACGGCCACGGGTTTGCAGTGCGTAGAACACTCTGTACACTTTTAGGTTTCAAATTCTCATTTAGTAATCAAGGAAAATTTCCGATAATGCCACTCCTTCCAATCTTTTAGATCTATATCTAGTCCCATGAACCGTCGCCCAACCATCCCTCAATCTGCTCCGCTCTCTTAGCTGCGTCTTCAATCCCGACCCATCCCTCTCCTTCCTTCGTCCCATCTGCAAACCCATACAAACATTTCAACACACTTCTTGCGATAATTGGCACCTCCTCTTGCAACTCATCCCACTCCCACTGTACTTCTTCGACCTCATTATTATCGAAGTGATGAATTTGGATAGTCACCTGTTCATCGTATGCTGCAGCTTGAAGCGAGATACCAGAAGGGGCAAGAAGTCGAATTTCGCCTAAATCGCAGTTAATAGTCCAGGTTAGAGCAGGGGTTGAGGGAAATGGTTGCCCGCGTCGGAATAGGAATGACAGTGTTGCTGAGGATACTGTATTAGGCGACGAGGAGAGATTGCCTGGATCAAACTTTAGGATGTTTAATTCTAGTGAGGTGTTCCGACGTTCTTACCGTGCAGTGAGACCAGATCAGGGATATTTGAGCGAATTCTCTCAATGATTTCTCCCGTTTCTGGGTTCCGTATGCGGACGTCGGGGCGTTGAAGTTGAAAGTGCGTATGAACCGAGCCCGGAACAAGATCGCCTAGAACAGATTGCACAAAGTCGATGACTATTAATTCCACCATTCCATCAGCTGCTCTCTTCATAAATTTAGATCCTACTTACCATGGCCGACTCCAATAGTAATTGGATTCCCACCAACATCCCTCTGCACAAAATACTTGAGCCCAAAGGGTAAAATCTCTCTATCTTTCGTACCACCATATGCTCGAACTTCACTACTCAGAACCTTACCCAGCACCCCACTCTGGATAATCTCTTTGAGCTTCAACACTGGCGGTGCCCATCTCCCTTGTAAGCCAATCGCTATCCTAATACCTTTCTCCTTTGATGCCCTCGCCAGCTCTTCAATTTGATCTTTGTTTGAGGCAATAGGCCACTCGATGTACGCGTCTTTACCTGCCTTAAGACTAGGCAGCACGGTCTCGTAATGTTTATCTACGCGCGTGTTGCAGATGACGAGGTCAATATCTGGATCGTTTGCAAGGTCTCCTGGGCTTCCGTATGCCTTTGTGGTAGGTGGGAGGTCGTAGGCCTTGATGGCGGACCTAGCTGCATTCACACTACTATTGCACAGTGCAGAAATGGTGAATCTGGCGAGACCAGCGGAGGTTTTCAAGCATGGCAGATGAGCTAATGAGGCCCAGGATGTGATTGCGGAAGAGGAAAGGCCGATTAAAGCCACGCGGAGTGGTTTGCCGTTATTTGAGGTGACGAACATTGCGATATATGGAGAAATGATATAAGATGGAATGAAGGAGAATTTCGGAGAAGGCAGGAGGATGATGCTTGTGATTAGTATTGGGGATTTCGATTTGTAATCCAAAGAATGACGATCATACACGTGGGAAATGTATGTTGATAATCAAAGACCCTCGGTTTCCATATCGTACCATTGATGATTCAAGGTTAAAATATTGAGAAATGCTTGGTGCATCTAAAGTTTGCTTTGGTAAATATTGGTATTAATATCACGTGCAAGACAAGCTCCATTTATCCGATGGTGGTTCTCTGCACTCGTGCTTTGGGATGCCACCAAGGTTATCGAGATCCAAATTGAGATTCAAAATATTCTACGATACGGACAATGGCGAGAGCTGGGTTGGATGACAGACTGGAGGCATAAACAGGGCCTTGATCGTTCGTTAGCAAGGGAACTAAGCTCGCTTATATCCCATGCACTGCTGAAATGTTGCTCTCAGTGCGTTCGCCAAGAACTAACGTAGCCATTCAAAGGCGCTGGATTTGTGTTATATAATCCGCTCAGGAAATACGCGTGGGAGGAGAAGAGAATAACCGAGCTGTAACCGGCAGCCCGCCAAGACCACAGAGTCATAGCAAGAGACCCTGTGAGCAAAATAACGGAAATAGGCGCAAAGAACAGAAAAGTGGTTCTCAAGAGCCAACTTAAGGCCCTGGGGGACTTGAATCAAGCCTTCTTTGTCCAAATAGAGTTTGGCATTGTGAGTATCATGGAGGTTATATTTGGCAGCATGAAGTTCTTATAAATATTGTCTTTAAAAATGATTGCATTGATTCCTACAATACTGAAGGTAATGACTGATTAAATACATAATAATCGATTAGGCAGTAACGATAGTACGAATCCTTGATGACTCACGTTGCCGTTGTGGCGGTGGTGCCTTGTGTTCTGCCTACGCTTGGCGCATGGTAGCAAGGTTGCCTATCGCGGTTTTGCCAACAGAGTAATCTTCGGTTGGCCCAAAGTCAAGTCCCAGGTCGAATCTAAAACTTTGTGACTTCCGAGCGGAGAAAAGATCGCACGTCGGACCCCTGATTTGTAATCCACAGTGGTTGGCGCTGCTTTCAATCGCGCATTACACTTAAAAATGAAGTAACTCTTCAGGTCTGAGAGTTTTTCCGTTTCCGAAGCAGCGTTACTAGCTGTCGCGCCTCTGCCGCTTCCATCCGCCTTCTCCAACCGTCCCATTTGATATGGCACTTCTTTCTCGGTCACTCCTGCTCTGTCTGAGTTACCTGATCCTACGGGAATTCGCATACGCGATGTCGTCCGAACAACCAAACACTGTCATCAAATCTCCACATCGCAACGATTATTAGGCGAGTATTAACCTTAAGATATCAATATATGAACGACTATCGAACCGTGTCGATTACTCGACGATCCACGGAAGACTCAGCATGAGAAACCACCTAAAGAGGAGAGCCATCAAGCGGAGATCGGGGTGCTCCTAGGCTTGCTGCTCCGCGACACATGGGTCAAAGAGCGGGAAGTGGGCACCATGAGGATCTTCTGGAAAAAACAACAGCAGAAGAAGATGTGGAAGAGATGGAAAGAGAGTGGGCACTACCAACACAGCGCGAGTCAGAGGGATCACCAAACATGTTAATGGGGGCCGGCGAGGGAAATAAGAAGAAGAAGAAGAAGAAGAAGAAGAAGTCTCGCCGCAGCCAGAGCCTCTCTGCACTGAGTCAGCGTCTTGTCACCCGGAGCCAGAGCCTTACCCTGAGCTAATTCCCGGGCTCTTCACCACTGACGATCTTGACCCGCCATCATCTTCGGGCGTGGACGACCCACTACCAGCAGACAACAACGACGATGTCGCCGAAGACACCCCTGTCCTTGCCAAGGACGCACCAACACCTCCACCTATCCCGAATCCGATTGCGATCTCGTTAGCACTCTTCGTTCTCTGCGTCCCCATCAGCTTATACACCGCCCCGAGACGTAGTACAGAAGCAGATGACGTTCCTCTCTGTCCGCTGCGTGCAAGGTACATACTTGAACCAAATACGTGGAAAGTGCGCCGCAAATGCAAGACTTTATTGCAGTCGCAAGAAAAGAAGGCACCACAGTACATTTTAAAGAAGGAATATTACCGAGTCAGAAGGATGCTAAGGATACATTGTATTATAGTTGAGCTTTACTTAGACTTCGTAGAGATGGCGGATTGCGTCGATAAGAGATAGCTAGTCTTCCTTCAAGCTGGAGTCTGGTCACTTAGTCTGGCGGTCTCGGACAATGATTACACTTCCCCGCCATCTCATATGTTTCGTAGCGCCTAAAGTATCACCCTTTCTTTCCATACAAGAGGATAATACAGTGGAATCGGACCTATGCGCATCCCCTTTTCGAGCTCCGCCGTGCCTTTTTACCTTTCCCTCCGGTGTAGGTACATGTGTTGAATAGACTCTCCAGGAGCAAAATCCAAACGCATCTGTCAAAGCAATCTCATATTCTGGATTGTTTGAATCGTTATTGGCCGTCCTTTATCATTTTGCGGCTGTTAGAATTCGACAGAAAAAGGCCAGTTTGCTAGCGTCTCCAGCTCCGCATGAGCTGATATATAACTAGCCTGCGGTTCTCAACGTCGGCTGGTAAAGCCCTCTTTTCAATAATGACACACATTTTGGCGCACTCCTCAGCCCAGTTATCCTCCCCCACGTCTGCAAAAGTCCATAGCACCGCGTGAGGGATTAAAATTGCGCAAAAACACGCGAATCACAGAGCCGTTCAGCATTTGGGACGGTGTCGCACCGGTTAGAGCCAAGATCCACAGAACCACATGTGGCGCATGGTTCACGCATGGAAAGACCCCATTGTAGAGCATTGTCACTGGTTCGCCCACCTTCCTCCAAGATCGCCCACATGATAACTCGTCGATCCGCATTGCGCCAGCAAGTCGAGCGTGATAGGCAGTTGGCCGCACAACTCTCACAGGAAGAACAAGAAGGTCAGGAAGGACAGGGAGAAGAGGGTATGGAGATGAGCGATGAAAGTGGGAATGAAGGTGGGGCATGAGGAAGATGTGGAAGATGAGCTCCCTTAAATACCTTAGGCCAAAGGGCGAAGGAAAGGCTAAAAGGAGGCTAAAGAGAACAAGCCCTCGAAAAAGGAGAAGATTACTAATGAACTTCGCTTTGAGGTTACTACTACTAACGCAACTCTGCAGCCAAACAATATTGACGACACGGGGTTGGCCTTTATTATCTCTTTTATATTATATTCACTAATAAATCTAATACTTACTGGCAACAAGGATATACTAAACACAAAGAGTATGAGCGAGCGCTCGCGCAGCAGAGCCTACTTTTGCCAAACGGCAAGCGCGCGATTAATAAGACTATCTCCCCCAGGTTTCAAGCCCTCCTTCCTCCGCCGTCGCCGAGCTCGTAAGTCATATGTGTGGAACTTTGGGGCTCTAGTTAAAAGCCTAGAAGGAAGATATTGTGGTGCTGTAAGATAATTACATAATGAGTGAAGTCAGTTTACGGAGCAGTACAAAGCAGTATAGAGCAGCACAAATTAGAATAAAAGGCTGTACAAAGCATTACAGAGTAGTATGGAGTAGTATAGGGCAGAAATTATATTATATTATATAATAAAACCTACTCATCATTATCGTCGCCGTCGCTGTCCTCCTCCATGAGGTCCGGGAGGTCACGGAGGGCGGTGGCGATACGGGCGCGGTAGGAGGGGCGCGCGGAGCTAGCGGAGGTGGAGGAGGCAGAGGGAGAGACTAGAGAGGCGTGGGCGGCAGGGGCGCGGGTGGAGGCTGAGGTAGAGGTGATAGTAGTAGGGGCTATTTACATATTAGTAAAGGACTATAAAAAGCATAGTAGACCTAGAAACTTACGATGGAGGAAGCAGCAGGTGCCTTTACTACTCTAGTAGTAGTTAGCATAACAACTATTTAGTAATAATTTCTAAAAGTTTAAAAAGTAATTAATAGTACTTTAAAATAGTAGTTATTAAATTTTTAAAGCTATTAATTAATAGTTATTAAAATAGTATTATTTTAGCTTTTAAATTTACTTTTTCTTAAATATTTTAATTACAATTAATTACTAGCTCTTAAAAATTTGTTGGATTTTATTTTAAAGTTTTATTAATTATTTATTAAACTTCTAGTGTTACGAGAGTGCTACGTGCAGGAGGTCAAGAACTCAGAAAGGAGTGTTGATTAATTGCTACGTACAGTACCAAGTGATAATTCAAGACGTTGCGTGAAGAAAGGAAGAAACAAAATGGGCTGCAAATAAAGTGTTTAGGCGAGGGCTCGTGCGCTAGCGCGAGGCCAATGCGTGAACAAGTAGTGTAATAAAAGGGCTTGTAGGGAAGGCTTCCTCAGAAGGCTCTTGTAAGGTGTCACGGGTGTTTACCGTGACAGTACCCCCCTTTTAAATCCGAGCTCCTGCGATGGGTGTTCATGTCAAGTCTTGGACAGCAGGTTGGTTTGGATTCCAGAGGTGGAATTCTTCTGCAGTAATTGTGTCTCGAAGATCGTTTACAGATTGCTATGTTAGGTTATTATACCTAGTCTATTTAATGAGGTATTTATAGCGCTTCCGTCTGCGATTAAAGCGCAGCTCCTTAATTCACTCAACGTAGTATTCAGTGTCGCCATCGATTTTAACGGGTTCTGGTGGTAGGTTTTGTTGACCTGGAAGGTATTTAGATTCAGGCGCGGCTGGCCGAAGCAAAGATACATAAAAGACTAGGTGTATGCTCAGGGATTCAGGAAGTTCAAGTCGGTATGCATATGGGGAAACTGCATAGGAAATACGGTATTTCCCTAAAGCCTTTAAGTCCAGCTTCTTAGATGGTTATTTAGTTCTAATGTTCTATATATCAAGCCAGACTATGTCTCCTACCTGGTAGTTAGGTGCGGGTGATCGTTTCTGATTTGCGTATTCTTCTTAGAGGGCCTGGGCCCAGATCATCTCTTCTCAGACTAGCTGTTGAATATCAGCCATTTTCTCTACCATACGGTTAGCTTCCAAGGCTTGTAACGCCTAGTAAGGCCGTCTTTGAGTTCTTATAGGAGGTTTAAAACCCATTCAGGGGTGTTAGCCTGTGTTAGCCAGGAATGGTAAAACTTTTATGGATTCAGATACGGTGTTATTGGCTTCAAACTGTGCTGAGGGGAGCCAGTTTACCCAGTTATCTTGTTAGTAGTTTATGTATGCACGTAGAACTTGTTCTATTACGCCGTTAGCTCTTTCTGTTTAGCCATCAGTTTCTGGGTGGTATGCGGAAGACAGTCGGGGTTTAATTCATAGTTGTTTACAGAGTTTATTATAGAAAGCAGAAATAAATTGTGTTCCTTGGTCTGATATAATCGTTTCTGGGAGGCCATAGTTTATCTATACGTGCTAGTAGAAGAGGTGGGCTACATCTGCAGCAGTTATATCAGTATAAGGAATTAGGTATTAGTATTTTATAAGGCGGTCTACTACAACCATAATATTAGTACAGCCTTTAGATTCCAGGAGATTAGTAATAAAGTCTACGGAAATGCCCTTCCACCTCCTCTTAAGAATAGGTAGGGGCTTTAAGAGGCCGTGATACTTCTTATAAGAGATTTTAAATCTTTAATAAGTATGGTAGCAGGAAATGTATTAGTATATTATCTTAAATATCTAGGGCTAATAGTATTTACGTTATAGGATTTTAAGAGTCTTCCTATAACTAGGGTAGCCGCTAACAGGAGAATCATGTACAATCTAAAAGATCTTAATTTTAAGTTTATTATTATTTAGTATTACTAATTAGCTGTAGTAGTATAATTAACCTTTCTAGTTTTTATACTTACTTAAGGAAAGCTTCTTAGAGCGTCGGATTTCATCCCGTTTTAGCAACAGAATTTCCTAGATAAACTTATTATTAGGGTACTTATTATTAATAATCTGTTAAATAGATCTATCTGTTTTAGTTAAGTTTAATTCTAGTATCTTATTAAATAGTTTAGGGCGGAGAAGTATTTGTTATTAAGCTCTACAGACTTCTTCTTAAGCTAGAGTGTTTTATATATAGTAAGTAAGAGCATCTAGTTTCTCACTCTACCTATCAGGCTAGTACGTAATTATGAAGTTAAATTAAAATAAGTATTTAATTTAACAAGCCTGTTAGTGGCTTAGCTATTTTATAGTAGTAAAATACTATAAATTTTTATAGTTATTTAATACCTAGATTAGAAAGATAGCACCTTCTAGCTTAAGTCTCTATTATTTAAAATAGTATATAATAGCTAATAGCTTCTTATTATAGATTTTATAGTTACCTTTAATAAGGCTTAATCTCTTTAAGAAGTAAGTAATAGATTTTAGTTTACTTAGTATATTCTTTTAGGAAAGTACTCTAGTAGTCACGTAGTCTAAGGAATCAGCTTCTATAATAATTAGTAACTCTAGATTAAAGTGTTAGAGAATTAGAGTAGTTATAAATATATACTTTAAGAATTCAAACGCTGTCCGGTAGGCGTTATTGAATTTAAATTAAGTATTCTTTTTAGTTAGGGCCGTAAGCAGGGACGTAATATAAAAGAAGTTATTAATAAATTATTAATAGAAATTAGTAAACTCTAGAAATACTCTTATATCCTTTACGTTTTTAGGGGATTCCTAGTTAAAAATGTCCTTTATCTTATTTAAATTCATACTAATTCCTTTTATTAAAATTACGTACCTAAGATAGGTAACTTATTCTTAATAGAATTTACATTTTTTAATATTAAGTTAGAGGCCAGCTTTTTTTAGGGCTTTTAGAATTTATCTTATGTATTATCTATATTCGCGTAGAGAATTACTATAGATTAGAATATTATTAAGATAAGCCATACAGAATACATTAAGGAATAATTAAAAGATATTATTTATATAGTATTAGAACGTGCTTAGTGCGTTGGCTAGTTTAAAAAGTATAATAAAATATTTAAATAAGTTATATTAAGTCTAAAAGGTAGTTAACTATTTATCTCTTTCTACCACATAAAGGCAGTTAAAGGCTGAGATGATATTTAACTTTATAAAATACTTTACCTTACTAAGGCAGAATAGAGTTTCTTAGATTAATAGAATAGAATAATAGTTTTTAATAGTAATAGTCTTTAGAACTTAGTAGTCTACATAGAATTAGAGACCTCTGTTAGGTTTCTTTATAAAAATAACTAGTATAACTATAGAAAACGTGCTTGCCCTAATAAATCCTTTAGCAAAATAGTTATTAAAATACTTTCTAAGAACTTTTAATTTGTTTTAGGATATTCTGTAGAGAGGTCTAAATTCAGGTTACTTTCCTTCTTTAAGGATAATCTTATAGTTATATAGATAATATCCGGGTAGTCTATCAGCCTCCTTACGTAAAAATGTTCTAAAAATATCGTGGTAATTCTCTAGGACCTTAATAGCTAAATCTGTATAAATTTTTAGGGCTAGGGTCTTATCAATATTAGCTATTAAGATAGTAAAGATTTCGTGTTTGTGTTTTCAAACTATTTATATGAAGGGAGCTGCTCTAATTAGGTAAATATTTATACTTAGTTTAGGTTTCTTATAAAGCCCTTCTAGTAAAGCCTTTACTAAGAAGTTCTTAAGGCCTTAAGAGAAAGACTTCCTTATAAGATCCTTATTTAATTCAGTATTAGATTTAGATGCGTGTTTAGATGTAAGTTCAGACTCTAAATAGAAGTTCTCTAGAGAATAGTTTACTAAAGGAGTCTTCAGGTAGGTATCTGATTCTTATAACTAGTAGTTTATTTTAGTTAACTAGTAGTCATATTAGGATTAAGTAGTTAGTAATAACTTCAGAGAACGGGTTTAAGTATGCTGTATATAGATAGTATTAAGGTAAAAGCCTTCTAGTAAATAGTTTACCAGGAGGTCCCTTAAGTGGGCAGTATATTCTTTTAAATAAATTAGAGATTAAAATAAGCGTAGGCAGTAAGCCTAGTAATAGGGAGCATTAAAAAGTAACTTTTATAAGTTATAGTCGAAGTTAACTTTATGCTTTTTTATCTATAGTTAGCTAAGGATTAGTTCGTGATTTCCAGTAGCTATCTCAAAAAGGCGGATATCTTTAATGTGATTTAGGTAGTAAAGGGTTACGCTAGTAGTATATAAAATGTAACCCCCTTTAAGGCGTTTACCATTAAAACTAGTAGGATAAAGAACGTTTAGGAGAGGCGAAAGACGGAGTTTCCAGGCGCAAGCTAGAGGTCTGCTAATATAACCTATACTAGTAGCTCCAGTATCAATTAAAGCAGTAATGGAATAGAAAGAGCTATCTTATTAAATAGTACACAGGATATTTACTTAATAGTCCTAAGAATTAGTTATCAGGTAGGAGGTCCATAGGTCAATAGAAATCTAGTGTTAGAAATGTCCCGGAGAGCGACTTAACCCCGGGACAGAGCTTTTAGTGGGCTAGCTTTAGGAGCTCAGGAGCGTTCTTATCTACAGGAAGATTTAGATCTAGAGAAAGAACAGGAGCGGGTCAATCGTTAGGATCCGGATAGACTCATAGATCAAAGTTCTAGCATAGGGACAGAGCAGTTTCAGGAAATATAGCCATATTTATTACACTTAAAGCATCAGCCATCGCGCTTTCGGGCTTCTCATTTAGCTAACCTAAAGGGGGCGTAGTTAGAGGTGTCAATTTCCATAGCGTTAGGGTCTCATCATGATATAGGTTGCGGCCTATAGTAGCGTGGCGTAGGAAGGTACCGGAGGTTATTATCATATGGGGATATCAGGTTAGCGTAGTCATTTAACATGTTAGGGATTTTAACACCTACTATTGCTCAGCAAAGCTCGTCGTTTAATGATCTCCTTAACTATATAATCAGACCAATTTCGTTCAATCCAGTATCGGCGGCTAGTCTATGGAATTCAGTGAAGTAGACAGTAAAGCTCTTTCGCCCTTGGCAGAACGAATCAAGTTTACTTAAAGCAGTGAGTTTCTTATTTAGGTCTCCATATGTGGCTAGCAGAAAGGCGATCAATTACTCTACTATGTGTATATCCTAATCCATAAGAGGGTCCACAAGTGTTACCGGGTCCTTCTCTAGTCTTGAGTGTGCGTATAGAAGCTAGGAGCGTTCGGTAGGATATCAGTCAGCATTACCTTCAAGTTTGTAGCAGAGTTTCCTAATGAAAATAGGTAGATCCCTTCGCTTTCCAGTAAACATTAGAGGGTCAGGTAGGCGATCAGATTTCGTCGTTACTAATAGGGTAGTAGGACTTGGCGTAGAGATTGACTTCACTTGCCTGACCATAATTTAGGGAACTTGGAGATAGGTACTAGTTGTGGTTGTAGGTGGGGTCAGGATCATAGGACTTAAGCCACTTCCAGATGAACTAGTAGCGCCTACTAAGGCTTCTTTAGCAGTAGTTACTTGGACAGCAGGGTGAGGAGAGGCGGACGTGGTTTGTTCTCGAACTTCCTGTAATTCTTTTCAGAGAGCGTCAATAGATTCCTGTTGTTATACTTGCTAACGTTCTAGCTGTACTTACTATCGTTCTAGCGCTTCAGTAAATGCGTTCTACATTGCAGTCATCTGCTCCTTAAATAACTGCATGAGTTCTGCGGTTGGAATGGGGGTATTTGAAGAGTCAGACATTCTGCTGACGGTAGTAGTAACGCAACGTAGTGTCACAAGAGTGCTACGTGCAGGAGGTCAAGAACTCAGAAAGGAGTGTTGATTAATTGCTACGTATAGTACCAAGTGATAATTCAAGACGTTGCGTGAAGAAAGGAAGAAACAAAATGGGCTGTAAATAAAGTGTTTGGGCGAGGGCTCGTGCGCTAGCGCGAGGCCAATACGTGAACAAGTAGTGTAATAAAAGGGCTTGTAGAGAAGGCTTCCTTAGAAGGCCCTTATAAGGTGTCACGGGTGGTTACCGTGACATCTAGAAATTATTATTAAGTAGTTATTAAAATGTTTATATGTAAATTCTTAATTTTCTAGTAAACTTTAAAGTATATTACTTATTAAATATATTATATATAATTACTATTTTTTAATAATTAATTTTTATATTAACTTACTACTAACTATATATTTTTTTAACTACTAGTATTACTAAAAATAAGTTTTTATATATTTAGAATTTATTTTTATTTTTTTAACTTATATAATTAAATAAGTATAAAGTTTTTTTATATATAACATATTTTATAAGCAAGCTGTGCATATAAGTAAGCTATATATTTTATTAAAAGAATTTAATTTACTAATTTTACTATATAATATATTAACTAAACAACACTTAATTAATTTATAATAAAGGTAGAATAGTTCTTACTATTTTAATTATTAAGAAAACCTAATTCTAAAGCATGTATAGTACTATAAATGTATATAATATTTTTAAATTAATACTTAGAGTGTAATGTACTAAAGTTACTTTATAATATAATTATAAGGCTAATTTAAAAAAGCCTAATAAGCTAAAAGAATATATTATTATTAAATATATTTTTAACTTAAATTTTCGTGGATTTCTATCTAAACTTATTTTTATAAAAAATATAGTTATTTAACTACTTACTATACACTCTATTAGCTAAATTAGTATTAACTAAATAAATAACTTTATATAGTAAACTGTAGAAGTTAAAATAGTTTATAATTAAAAGTATAACTACTAGAAGACTTTATATAAAAATCTAGTAATTATTAAGTCTTAGTTTAACTTTATATAGCACATAATTAAGAAGTATAATATTATAAAAAAAATTATAACTTTAACAAAACTAGCTTTTAAATAGGTGTTATTTAAACTAATAAAGGTATTATAAGTTTTAATAAGTACTATTAACTAAAAGCTATATAGCTAAGTAATTACAAATAAGTTATAGTAATTTATAGTATTAATACTTAAAAATAGCTAATTTTACTTTTTATTATTTTTATAAAAAAGTAGTATCTTTTTATATAGTATAAGAGCAATAATATACTACTTAATAAAGTTATTTTATTAAGTAAAAATAGCTAGACTACTAATAAACTTAGTATTAAATAGTTATAGTACTTTAATAAGTATATAAAAAACTATATAATAGGCACATATTATTTTCTAGTTATTAATAGCTATAAGAGCTATAACTTGCTTAAGTTTTAGTAACTTAATAAAAAAGATTTATTATACTCTATATACTATTATATATATTATACTTATTTTAGCTACTTAATATAAGCTACTTTGTGCTTTCAAAAAAGATATATAAATACTAAGTTAAAAATCTTATTTATAACTGTATTTACTATATTATAAAGTTTAAGTTTTTATTAGTATTCAGTATAGGTCATAAAGCCTTTATTATAGAAAGAAATATTTATAAAAGGTTTAAGATATTAGCTTAATTTTATTTAACTTAAAGACTATACTTTTAAAACTTAATATTAGACTTTAAATACTATTATTTTCTACTAAAAAGATTAATATTTGGAAGTTAAAAACACCTTTAAATACTATTAATCTAAATTTATAAATAGTAGTAATTTATAATTAAATTTAAATATATTAAAATAGTTTGTTTATTTTAATTATTAAGTTACTTTACTAGCTTATAAAAGATGTTAAGAAAATTATATATATAGTTATATTACTAGAAGTATAAATTACTAAGTTGTATAAAGTAAATAAAACTATAATATAGTATAAAATATATTAAAAAAAGCATATTTAAATATAAGAAATTGTTATGAGTTGCTTTAACTTAATAGTATGTTTTATATTAGCAACTTTACCCTAACTAATTACCTAATAAGTTTTTAGCTCTTTTTGTATTTAGAATAGATAGCTCTAGGTTTAACAGAATAGAGTTTATACTTTATCGCAAGGTAAGGAGAGGGATGTATAATAGATTTAATAAGATAATATTAAACTATTTCACTTAAGTTCAAGTCTCAACTTAGAGATAAGATCTCGATTTTAGAGTAACTATGAAGAATCCAAAATATCTCGGAGCTAGTCCACGCCTCATATTTATAGGAAATCCCTCATGCGTACATTGTATACCTCTTAGTAGTATATTGGATACTGCTAGAGAAGATGACGAAGATGGGTCCATTATCTTCCTTATCTGCCTTATCTGCCAAGCCTCCCTTGGTCACGTGCATGACTGCTCCCAATCCTGTGGCATAGTTCCGTATCTCTGTCCTCGCTTCTTAGCTTGTACCTTGGCCTGTGCCAATACATCCTGTGCTCGCTTGCAATTCTTTCTTTCCAGCTTAAACATACGTTTCCATTCTAGAGCTTTATTGGCTGTCGTGGCTAATTCCCTCAGCTCTTTAGGTGCAGCTGCCTTACTGTTACCGTCCGTAACACTATCCCCCTCTTTTAAGTCTTCGTCCTGGAAGATAGTTTCTTCTTTCTATAAGCAGTATAAAGGCAGCAGGTCTTCCGCTCAGTATTCTAAACTATAAGACCCTTAACTCCCTTTCCTTCCTGCCTAGCTTCCTAATGATGACACGTCTTGAGTCATCTCTAATACGTGCTCGTTGTTTAGTTTCTTGGATCTGTAACGAACCCTGTCACATGCCGTCGCCTTATTCTTGTTGTCGCGACAACGGCCGTCGCTGCTTAGTCCATCCTGCCTCAGGCTGCTGTTCTGAATGTATTGATTATAGTATAAAGTGTAATCTCGTCGTGACGCAGCCCGAATAGAACCGGTTGGATTGTGATAAGAAAAAACTTTAAGATCAACTTCGCTAGGCCTAGGAAGAGATAGTTGCTGTTTATTCCTAAGAGTTACATCTCTACCGGCAGTTAGCCTAAATAGATTCTTAGGAGAAGGAGATGTTTTAGCGTGAGCTTACTTCAGTTAATGAAGTTCGCGTAATGGAGGAGAAGTAAATTTGTTAGAGTCAATCTGGCACACCGCAACCTGCAGTGTCTGATGTCGCTTCTTTCTCTGGTTTTGAATAGAACGTTCTGTATTCTCCCTATGCCTTAGACTTAGCTCTAGAGTAAGCCTTTGCTGTTTCTTCTGGTGATACTGGTTAATTAGCTCTGAACTGTTCTTTAAGTTCCTAATTAGTTCCCAGGTATCATCCTCAGGTCCGTATTCTTTTTATTTAACTAAGTACTTTCACTAATAACCGAACCGTTGGTAGTCTAAAATCTGCTGGACTTCATACTCGGTATGATCTTCCTTAAGTTTGAGTTTTGTCTAGAGTTTGGCGTTGTGTGGTGCTGGTTCTAATTTAGAGATATAAAAAACTAGGTGAATCCTTATGTCCTTGGGTAACTGTAATTCGTAATTCACAGGTCCTATTTATCGTTTAATCCTAAATGGTCCTAATTTAACGTGATCCAGTTTTCGTGATGGTTATTTTGTTTCTAAATTTTTCTTTTTTAAGAAAATCTTATTCCCCTCCTTAAAGGTTGGTCCCTTAACCTTAGATTTGTCCTTAATTTATTTGCTAAGATTGTCTTTATGGGTGATTTTCTGTGTAATATCTTTATAAAGTAGTCGCAGGTTCTCAACCTTCCTTCTTACAGATTCTAATACTTTATTTAGTTTCTGTAGTTCTTAATAAGCCGTAGGCTTATAACTATAGTTCACATAGAATGGTGATTTTCCTGTTGTTGATGACTTTACAGAGTTGTATACAAACTTAGCTATTAGTAGTAAGTCAATCCAATTATCTTATAGTTTATTAACATACATTTATAAGTATTGTTTTAATGTTTGGTTTGTCCGTTCTATCTGTCTATTTGTTTATAGGTGAAATGTTATTAAGAGATAATACTCAGCTCCTAGCTGCCTTATAAACGTTTTCTAGAATATTAACATAAATAACTTATCTCTGTCTGTGATAAATTCTTATGGTATTTTATATTATATAATTAGTACTTTAATTAGTAATAACGCTAGTCTATCTGCTTTTATTTCCATATAGGTTAGTTCAAAGTATGCGTACTTTATTAGTCTATTAATAATAACTAGTATCATGTCATACTATTGACCTGTTAGGGTAGTGATTATTAGTATTCCTATAATAAAGTCTATTATAACTAATTCCTATGGTCCGTTTAGTAAAGGTATTAGTTATATAAGTCTATACTCTTTATATCTTAATGCTTTATTCTTTTTGTATTTGATGTATTCTAAAAGAATATTCCTAACCTTACTCTAAATTCCTGGAATTTAGAAGTGTTTGTTAATCTGTTCTATAGTCTTTTTAACTCCTTAATATTTATGCATTTTAGCTGAATATTAGTTCTTGATTAGCTCTGCCTATAATTTATCTAGTATATAAATCATTCCTTAATCCAAATTCTATAGTAGTTATCTATTATTAAATTTTCTTATTCGTTTTTCCTAAGTGTTTTCGATAATGACTACTGATTTAATATCTATTTATAAGCTTTCTAGGAATCCGTCTTGTTTTTACTTAAGTATTATATTATGTATCTCCGGTATATCTCTTATATAATTTACTTATTAACTAAGTGTATTAGCCATAGTATTCTCTTTTCCTACTTTATAAAGTATTTAGAAATCAAAAGTTAATAGTAATTCTTATTATCTAATTTGTTATTAATTTAACTTCTTTATTGTTATAAATGCCGTTAGATTCTTATAATCTGAATATATAACAATCTAGTGCTTAGCTTTTTTTAAGTAATATTTCTATTTTTTAAACACTTAAACTATTGCTAATAACTTCTTATTATAAATGTTATAATTTAACTTAATAGTTATAAGTTTATAAGATAAGAAATTTATTAGGTATTTTTTTCTATTATTTTATATTTATAAGAGAATAGCTCCTGTAGCTTTATTTAATGTGTCTATATATATCTCTACTTAAAGTCCTAAATTAAATATTTTTAATATTAGTGGTTCTTTGAATCTTTGCTTTAGCTCTATAAAAGCTATATTCTCTTTATTTATCTACTTAAATTATTAATCTTTCTTAAGTAATTCTGTTAAGGGTGCTGTAATTCTTAAATAGTCCTTAATAAATTACCTACAGAATCCCGTAAATCTAAGGAAAAAATAAACTTCTTTTATATTTATTAGTGTTAGCTATAATAGAACATTTTTAGCTTTATCCGGGTTAACTACTATTCTATTTCTAGATATGATATATCCTAGAAATTTAACTTTCTTTTTATAGAACATATATTTTCCTGTTTGAATATATAAGTTATGTTCCTTGAGTTTTTGTAGTATCTTTCTAGTATACTTAATATGTTCTTCTAGTACCCTATTCGTATATACTAAGATATTATTAAAATATACTAGTATAAAGATATCTAGATATTCCCTTAGAATATAATTAATAATAGCTTGGAATATTACTGGTGTATTAGTAAGTTCTATAAGCATAACTATATATTTATATAATCTATAGCTTATTTTAAAAGCTGTTAGCCATTCATGTCCTTTAACTATCTATATTTAATAGTATTTATTTTTAATATTAAACAGACTGAACTATTTAGTCCCTCTGAGTTTATACATAAGTTCTGATATTAAGGGTATTAGATAGTGATTTTTAATTATTACTTTATTTAATTATTAATAGTCCACGCAGAGTTATAGCTTCCTGTTTTTTTTTTAGTATAAATAATATTAGTAATATAACTTTGCTTTTGCTTTCTTGCAGATATCTCTTCTTAATATTATTATTCAGATATTATCGTAACTTCTTTTATTATTTAATAGATATTTAATATAATAGTGTTGGTTTTAGTTTCTCTTTTTCTTTAAGTATAATCTTACAGTCCTAATCTTTATGTTTTGGTATTTAGTTTTCTTATTTTTTTATAAACTATTTCCTGAATTTCTCCTGGTATTCGTTCGGCATAATAAACGTGGTATTATAAAGAGTTGCTTTTTTTATCTATATTATAGCTTTTATTTATTTATAGTAGTTCTTCCTAATTCCTATAGACTTTATTCTCTAGTTAATTAGTAGATTCTATTATACTAGCTAGTTCTATCTTAATATAAAGTCTTTACTACCTAAATCTATAATTTTAATATAATAGTTATTTGTGTAACCTGCTGCCTTAATAGTCACATTTTTTATTTCGAGATTAATTAGATTTTTTCTAAATGTTATTAGATTATTGTTTATGTGTACTACTCTTATAGATTCTTCTAAAACTCTAGTTAAGATATAGTATCTTTATATTTACTTATTTAATATAAGTGTTTTACTAGCCCTGCTATTTATAAGTGCTTGTGTTTAAAAGCTATTAATATATACATTTATATATAGCTTATTTTCATGTCTTTATTTAAGTCGTGTATAGTTAAGTAATAATTTCTATATTTTGACCTTAAATTAGCTCTCTAGCAGCATGGTTATTGCTTACTAGTTTTTTAGTTTTTTATTAGTTATTAACTCCTAAGTAGTAGTTGTTTCTTTAGTATTTTCTTTTTTAGTCTATAAATAAAGCATTACTAGAGTTAGTATTAATTCTCTAGTAGTATTTTATACTTGCTTCTTGCTTTTTTTCTATAATCTTAGTACTTTTATTTAAAGAAACATTCCTTAGTTATTAGTTTAGCATGTAATTCTGTAGCTAACTATTTCTCTTAATAGTATTTAGTTTAGTAATATTAGTATTCTAGTTAGCACTTATTTTAGTCTAACTATTTATATTTCTTAGTCTTTAGGTTCTGAAGTTCTTCTTTAGAATCTATATAGATTAGTTCTTACTATGTGTTAAGTTCTTATTTCTACGCTATTTATTTTAGCACTTGTTTTATTATTAGTTTTTTAACTTATACGGCATAAGCTGCCTATTTATATTCTTATCTAGTATACGTTTTTTTTTATATATTTAGTACTTCTTTTACATAGTTCTCTCTGCGGCTTCTTTATCTTATATTTATAAAATAAATAAAATAAGTTCTTTCTTTAGTTTCCTATTTTAATTCTATTCTAATTCTAGATATTTAATAGGGTGGTAATAGGTTACATAACTTATAAATAGTATTAGTTCTTATCTATAGATTTTATTTATCTATATAGCTAGTTTCTATTTATTAAGTTCTTTATATTATTTATTACTAGCTATCTATAGTACTTATTAGTACTTATATATTCTATCTCTTAGAGTAACCTTCTAGTGCTTAGTGATATAATATTTTCTTATATAATATTCTAATTTATAGATTTAGTAGTGTCTCTAGCTTACTTATTGTCTAATTATTATAGACATTAGCTTTTTGCCTTTTATTATCTCTTAATTTTATTATTATTTAAATTTCTGATTTTCTACTCTAAAGGGTCCTTCTTTCTGTTAGATTATTTTATAGAATTAATTAGCTTCTTCTATAGAGCTGGCCTGGTGTTATTTAATAATAATTTCTTATATAATAGTAATCATATTATTAGCCTGTTCTGCTAAATAATCCTTAACTTATTAATATAGTATTTTGTATTCTTATCTGAGGTATATGTAGCTTCTATAGATTTAATATTACTCTTTCTAAATTCGTTATATAATAGCCTCTTTAGTTATCTAGTCCTTAGCTAGTTTTACTTAGATTATAGTAATTTTAACTAGTACCTTAGTCTAGACATAAGCCTATTTAACGTCTACTTTCTACTATTTATAGTCTTTAATAAAGTGTTTTTCTTTTCTGTAATTAAGACATACTCTTCGTGTATATTAATCTATTTATTTTTTAGTTTATTTATCTTGTTTTCGCTTGTTAACTCATGTGTTTTTAATTAATACTTAGTTAATTTCTATTATATTATAGGTCTAGTTATCTTTTTTATTTTTTTATAGTATATAGATTATTAGCTTAGTATTGTTTTTTTTTTCCTATTTTCTTTAGTACTAATAATTATTAATTATCACTACTTGTTTAATAATTTCTAGAAATATACTAGGTTATTTTCCTTAGAAAATTTTATTCTTAATTCTATCTTTTAGTCCTGCATAGTATATTATGACTAGGAGTTAATCTACCTAGTTTAGTTAAAATTAAATTTACTTAAATTCTGCCGTATAATTAGCTGCTAACGTGCGTTGTTTAAGTTATTAAAGCTTTTAAATTACTTTTATTTCTTTATTAATTTCTCTAAAGACTATAATTATTTCCTTCTTAAAGCTCTTATAATTTTCGAAGGTTCTCTTAATATTATTATTATAGTTTATAAGTTTTACTAATTCTAAGTTTAGGTCTCCTTTAGCTAGATAGTTCTTTACTAGTAGTTTAAACTATTTTATAGCTCTACCTATTATATTCATACTAGCTACCAAGATCTAATCTTAGTTAGTTATAAATAAAGACTAATTAAACTAATAGTAAAGGTTTATTATGGCTATAAAGATTTTAAGTTCGTCTCTATTACTATTAAACTTTATAGGAGGTTATATTTTTGCTGTTCTTTCTCTATTAGTTCTGCTTATTACTATTTATTACTATAAATTAACTAAAGCATTACGTAACTTTATTATAGCTATTTCTTATTTTTAAATAACTTATTATGTACTCTTGCTTTCTCCTGATGTACTTCTAGTAGTAGATAAAGATTTTATTATAACTTCTTTTTTACTACTACTTTCTTCTAACGAATAAAGTTTCTATTTGTTCTTATAGTAGGTTGTTATAGACTATAATTAGAAATTTATTATTAGAATTAATCCAACGTCCTCTCCTATGCTTTGAAAGGGTAATTATAATATTATAAGTTACTTTAACTTAATAGTATATTTCGTATTAGTAACTCTACCCTAACTGATTACTTAATAAGTTTTTAGTTCTTTTTATATTTGGAATAGATAGCCCTAGGTTTAACAGAATAGAGTTTATGCTTTATTATAAGGTAGGAAAAGAGATATATAATAGATTTAATAAAATAGTATTAAACTATTTCACTTAAGTTTAAGTCTTAACTTAGAGATAAAATCTTGATTTTAGAGTAACTATAAAGAATCTAAAATATCTTGGAGCTAGTTTATGCCTTATATTTATAGGAAATCCCTCGTGCGTATATTATATACCTTTTAGTAGTATATTAAATACTACTAAAGAAGATAATAAAAATAGGTCTATTATTTTTCTTATCTACCTTATTTACTAAGTCTTCTTTAGTTACGTGTATGACTGCTTTTAATCTTATAGCATAGTTTTATATCTTTATTCTTATTTCTTAGCTTATATCTTAGCCTGTGCTAATATATTCTGTACTTACTTATAATTCTTTCTTTCTAGCTTAAATATATATTTTTATTCTAGAGCTTTATTAGCTGTTATGGTTAATTCTCTTAGCTCTTTAGGTATAGCTACCTTACTATTACCATCCGTAACAGAAATGTTAATTAAAAAAAGAAAACTTAAAGCTAATTACTTAATATAAAGCTAATAAGTAAATTAAAAGCAAAAAGTATTAAAATAAAAAGTATATTAAAATTAATAAAATATAGTAAAAGTGTTACGGACAGTAACAGTAAGGCAACTGCACTTAAGGAACTTAAGAAACTAGTAATAACAGCTAATAAAGCTCTAGAATAGAAACGTATGTTTGAGCTAGAAAAGAAGAACTGTAAGTATATACGGGATGTTTTAGCACAGGCTAAAGTACAAGCTAAGAAGTAAGAATAGAGATATAGAATTATGCTAGTAGATTAAGAGCAGTCACGTACGTGACTAGGACAGGATCTTAATAGATAAAATAAATAAGATAAATAAGAGACTTATTACCCTTATTTTCTTTAGCAGTATTTAATATACTACTAATAGGTATACAATATACGCACGAAGGGTTTCCTATAAATATAAGATATAGAACGGCTCAGGGATATTTTGGATTCTTTATAGTTACTCTAAAATCGAAATCTTCTCTTTAAGTTGAGACTTAACCTTAAGTGAAATAGTTTAACACTATCTTATTAAATCTATTGTACACTCTCTTTCTACCTTGTAATAAGACTAAACTCTATCCTGTTAAACCTAAGGCTATTTACTCTAGATACGGAAAGAACTAAGAACTTATTAAGTAATTAGTTAGGGCAGAGTTGCTAACGTAAAAACGTACCGTTAAGTTAAGGCAACTCGTAACAAAAAGTCCTGTAAGTGTTATAATAAAATAGAGTATAACTTAAAAACTTATAAAAAAACTAGAAAATAAACTAGCTTTTTAGTAGTTAAATATTACTATAATAGCTACTAGTATTAAGTTATTAATAGTTTATAAAATAATTAAAGCTTATTAAAGTATATAGCTTACTTATAAAATATGTTATATACTTTTAATATTTTTATTTTTATGTTAAATATTTTTAATTACTATTAATTATTTATATTAATTATATTATAATTAGTATATATATAAAATTTATTAATTTAGTTGTTAAAAACATATTACTTTTTTATTTAATTATATAACATACTAGTATTAAAAGGCTAGTTTTTATTTTTTATTTAATTTAAGAATTTTATTAACTTTATTAATACAATTAATAAAAATCTTTTCATATAAAATCATTAAAAAAAAGTTATAAACTCTTTATATTAATAAACTATTTAAAAAATATTAGTATTAATATTATAAAAAAAATTATATTAATAAGTTTTTAATAGCTTATATTAAATATTCTTTAAAAAGGAAAATATAATTACATATAAATTAATAAAAAAATTTAAATTATTTTTATTAAAATATTAGTTATTTTAATATTATTTTAATATTATTTTTATTTTATTTTTTATGAATATATAAATATTTATATTAATTTAGTTTTTTAATTTAATTTTATAACTTTTATTAAAATAAAAATTATATAATATATTTAATATTTATATTATTTTAAGTAAAATTATTATTAATAAATTTATTATACTTTATATAAAACTATATATTTATATATATAACTTTTATGTTTTTTATATGTAAATATTTTATATTTTGTAAACTAGTTTTAGTATATTAAACCAAAAATTTAATACTTATTTTATTTAGTATTTTTATTAAATATATATGAAATTATAATAAAAGTAAATTATTTTTAATATAATAGCTTTAACTATTATATAAAAATAATTTAAACTTAATATTATATATAGGTATCTTCAATTTACTTTTTATAATTTAAGCTTTTTTTAATATAATTATAATAAAACATAAATACTAATTATAAATCTTAAAAGTTTAAAATCTTAACTAATTAAAATTATTTAAAGTAATTAGTTAAAAAGTAATGTTTATATTTTTAAAGTATTATTACAATAAATTTATATTTACATTTACGTTAATTTTAACTATTAGTTAAAACTTTAAATACTAGTTATTTAGTTTAAAATATCGCTTATATAATAAAGTATTTTAAGTAAGTAATAATTTTTTTTAGTTAGTACTTATAATAAAAATTAATATATTATTTATATATATAATTTTATTAGATTTTAATACAAAATACAAAAAAAAAAATTAGAAATATTTAAATTTTCATACTTTATTAAGCTACTAATTAAAGTAAACAACAAATTACTAAAAATTTTAAACTTAGTAAAAAAACTATTTAAATTATATTAATTTTAGTATTGAAGCTTTTTAATAATAAGTTAATTATAAGCTAATACTTACTACTTAAAAGAATTAATAGCTAATATAACTAGTAATACTTAATATATTTTATTAGTATTTATTATATAAAAAAGTAGTTTATACACAAAAATATTTAAGTTTACTAATGTTTACTTAGTAAAGCTTTTAAAAAAATATTACTACTAGTATAAAGTTTAAAATAAAAGGCTTTTTTATATTAAAATATATGTAAAAATATTTTAAATAAATTAAAGTATATAAAAATTAAACTTTTAAAAATTAGAAATATATTAATTAAATTAATGTTGTATTATTTAGTACTAGCTATTTTAGAAATATTTATGTTATTTAAATAGCTAAAAATAAACACAGTAATAACTACTTAGTACTTAAATTTAATAGAATTTTTATAGTAATAGCATATAGTGCTATTTTAGGTATTAGAAAAAATCCTTTACTTCTAATAAATAAAGAATAATGAAAGGTTTTAGTAAAGGTACACATAGAAAGAGCATTGCTGGATATCTACTATTATCTTAATTAGATATAACAACATACTAAGTGTATACTAATTCTAATAGAGGATAACGCATCTATCTATACAGCTAAACTTACTAAAGGATATCATACATATTATGGAATTGAACGTATGGAATGGCTATCTCGTTCTCCAGATCTTAATCTAATTGGAAACGTTTGGCGTCTTCTTAAGGCGAAATTTGGCAGACGATTTCTAAATACAGATGTAGAGGTTCGATAGTATCTATTAGAGAAATGGAACAAGCTAGATCTGGATGACTTTAGAAAGTATGTAGAGAGTATGCCAGATCGATGCCGAGCAGTTATTGCTGCAAACGGTGGGCATAATAAATGGTAGACATGCTTGGGAAAACCCTATCCTGCTGTGTGTGCGCTAAACCGACCCGGGGGAGAAGAGGGGGCGCCTCACCCGCTCAGGATGCCCCCTTGTATTACGCTACGATTACTGTGAGTCATCGATTGTACTTGCTGCCTACGGCAACCTAACGCGGCACCGTTACAAAGTCAGCCCTTATCGCATAGCTTAGAGAATTAAACTGTGTTGCATGCTTCCTCTCGCAGAGCTTTTCTCAAAACAAAAATAGCCTTACTCCTATAGCAGGAGTTAAACTGAAGAATCCGGCGTCAGTACAAGGTCTGAGAAGAGGTTTGGAAGCGGACAAGGCGCTCAGACACATCTGCTGACTAAAACATCTTGATTGCTTACCGCCGAACTTCCCTTGAAGCTCCACGGCTTTGCACTACGTCCCACTTTCTGAAAACGCTCACGGTTGCCGAGATCGGATGAACTCCTATGAACACTCTTCGCCTTCACCCCTGCATACATCTGCAAGCCCGGTGCGAAGCTTCACACTTTCCCAACGTTTCCCACCGTACCCTGGTTATCTGCCCTCGCTTACATTCCCCCACACCGAAACGCAAAACATAAAATTCGAACACGCGAAGCGGAAGGTGTAGATATAAAGTTTAGATAACGAGACCATGGAGTGTCGGTCGGGGACATTGAGCAAGAGAATGTCCTGATGGAGGCAAGGTAAACCTTTGGGCCTGCAGAGCTTATCCTTCGGAAGCCTTTTGAAGACCCGGAACATACCCTCGGGTTAATTAGTGGGAGTGGGGATGAGCGGTGTGTCGTGGCTCAAATCAGCGTGCAGTACGGTGGTGTTTTGCAAAAGTAAAGGGCCGCGCCAAGAAGCGGTGGGGTCCGGCAGAACCTGAGGAACACCAAAACTCTCAGAATCACCAACTTCCAGCCACGATTGTACACTCTGATCAAGTTCAAATGTAATAAAAAATTATATTAATTGAAAGCTAAAATTAAGGCGAAAATTATTATCAACCATCTCTTTGATAAAAGTTGGTATTTAAGTGCCCCTCAGGTGCAGTGCACGACCCGGCCTTGGTCATGATTACGTGAGCGGTCCTTACTTTTGAAAGGCACTTCCGTAAAACAAGCTAAGAAAGAGCTCTCTTCTCTTCCTTCGGAATACAAAAAGCTATCGATTGGTGATAGCGCATCTGCTAGATCACTGATTGGTAGAATTGAGCTTGGCCACACAAACATGAAAAGTTCAAAAAGCGTTCATCCTACGTTCGGAGGGGACATGTCTTTGATTTTCGTTCTGGTCCATCCGAATTCATCAACTGGGTCCGTTGTTCTCTTCGAAAGCATTACGTGGCACGAGCCGACTCCCTACTCTAATCGGCGAGGCCAATGGCACTGGTTATAGAAACGAGGTTATGTGGTTGAACAATGGACCAATGCCTTCGGAGGCACATAATCCTCGCATCCAGCACTCCGCGATTGCGATTGTGGAGTTGGTAAGCCTCGCTGCGCCGTGAGATACGCTCCGATCCATTGACTTTAACGCAGGCCAAGAAGAAGCATTATTACGTCTGGCAATGCGTGAGTTATCGAGAAGGCGAGAGGCAAATGTCTTAGATGTTGACAACAGATCTCGCTAGTGTGCCTGTGGATGCCCCTCGATCAATATCCGTGTCAATTACTGTCCTCAGTGTTCGGTGGCACGATGCGCTTACTGTCGCACAACGAGAGTTCAAGTCCGAGCTGCCAGTCAAGCAGCGTATTTGAGTAACGATTGTTCTCATCGGGCGCCAAGAGCGCATAGCCAGCAAGCCGATTCCGGGCCACCGGCACCCGACGATGACTTCGGCCAATCTCCATCCACTTTACGTCTACAATAAAATTCACTTGCAAACCCCGATACCGTTCGTTCAATCTGTTCCAGCTATCGGCTCTATGTGCAATCTACGTAAGAAGCAAATCCGTCTCAACGAATCGTCCACCAGCCCTATCAACATGAGCATCACTTGCGTAGGACGGGCGCATCACTCCACATGACAGTAGCACTACGTCATTACGCGAATATGGTCTTCAAGTTTGTTCGTATGCATAGGTGTGACCTATCTTCTACTCGTCACCTTGATCCCTAGGTTCCACCGCATGGGGCGGATCAATAGCACCCCCAAAGACGTCGTGACGAAGCAGATTTGTATCTAATGATCGTGTGACTAGGTTGCAGACGGTAAACTATCCCTCCCGTCATGCACTTTCTGTGTCATGGCTGAACAGTGCTAACCAGAGCATCAGGCTATCCCATCCACAGCCGATACCTCGTCGCCTTAGCGCCGAAGGCATACATGATCCGTGAGCGAACATCAAGTTTAGTTTGTTGATTTGATTGTATATTATGCCTAAACGCACAAAAGATGGGTCGTCGCGCGATGCAAAAGCATTCAAATAATCATAATTTTGTTCCTTCTACTTAGTACTATCCATGTACCAAACATATACTTCTAGATTTCTTATAATTTAAACAAAGTCCTTACTTTAATCTTATGAGTTTAAATTAAAAAATGGCACATTTTAGCTAGATATAATTAATTCAAGTAGCCTAAAAACTATTTTTTAACTTTCTTTTATACTAATATAATATTTAATTTACTTATATAATAAATATATTAATGAATAAAATAATAATAAGTAAATTTAGTTTTTTCTAGATTTTAAAATATAAAATTTTAATTATTTTTTAGGTAAAAAATTTAGTATCTAGTTATAGCATATAAAAATTTAATAAAAGTTATACTTAAGTATATACTACAATATAAATTTAAAAATAAAATAATAATTTTTTATAAAATAAGTAATAAATTAAATATAATAGTATTAAATATACTAATATTTTTAAATTAAAATTTTAGACCTTTAAAAGTATTTAAATTTATATAATTTTATAAAGCAGCTAGTTATTAAAAAGTATTTTTTAAATATTTTTATAAAATATACTAAAATCTTAAAATATATATAACTATTAATAAGTATATAAAAGCATTTACTAGCTATATTATAGTAAAGTAAAGTAAGTAATTATATTACTTTAATATTTACTTAACATAAGTTAATAAAATAAAATTGTTAATTAACTAAGTTTATTATTAGATTTTATATTTAATAAATCTTTATATTAAAATAAATAAAACTATTAATACCTAATTAAATAGCTTTTAAAACCTTTTTTGTATGTTTTTTATTTAATAACTTAGTTTTACTAAACTATTATAAAAAAAACTAATATATTATATACTTATTAAAAAAAGCCAAATTTTTTATTTTATTTTAAAATAATAATTTTTTTTAATACTTACTACTTTAAGCTTAATAGAGCTTTAATAATTATAATTAAGATTTTATAGCATTATAATTTTATATTAATATATATTAATAATAGTTTAAAAATATAAGTAAAATTTTTAGCTATACCTTTTTTTCCTTTTTTTACTACTTTTATACAATTTTTGCTATTTTCAAAAATTTTAATTTTAATTTTTTTTTACTTTTTAATCAAATTATAAACTTTACTTTTAATACTTTTTTTTAAACTTTTTTTAGTTTATATAATTTTATTTACTTTTTTTATATTATAGTTGTTATAAAATTTTTTTAACTAAACTTATAAATAGTAATAATATACTAAAAATTTAATTAAAAAGTAAAAATAACTTAAATGGTAGTTATTATAAGTTTTTTTTTAAAAAAAAATTAGTAGTATTAATACTTTTTTAAATAAGTATTTATTTTTTTATTTACTAGCCTTTTTCTATATTTATTAAAAAAAGTACTTTTTTAATATTTTAGTACTTAACTAGTATACTATACTTATATACGTTTATTAACTAAGTAGAATATAATATTACTATACTTTTTTTTTATTTTTTGGTTTTTTTTTTAAACTTTATTAGTACTATTACTAACAGTTAACTAAAAAACTTTTTAAATAAAATGTATAAAATATAAAAAATTTTATTAATACTAGTACTATTTATTAATAGCTTTTTAAGTTTAAATAGAAATTAAATGTTTTATAATATAAATTGAAATAGTTTTACTTTATTTTTATTTAAAAAACATTAATACTATAAAACTTGTTTTAATAATTTTAATAAAAATAATAGTAATAAAAACTTAAATAATATGCTATAAATAAATTATAATAAATTTATACAAGGTTTTTACAAAAGGTTATTAAGTTATTAAAAATAAATATTTAGGTAAAGCTTTAAATTTATATAAGTTACTAATATAATAATAAAATATATTTTTTTTTTATTAGTATTAACTTTGTTATTAATATTTGTATTTTTTTTATTAATTAATTTTTAATAACCACTTTTTTATAAGTAATAATAAAGTTAAACTAAATGGTTTTATTTTTAGTAGTATTTTTAAACTTTTTAAGACATTACTATATTTTTGTAAAATTCTTAAAACTAAGTTCCTATAATTAAGTAGTTATATAATACTTTTTTAAACTTTACTTTTATATTTATATTATTTAAGTAAACTTACTTTTTTAATAGTTACTAAAAAGATTTTAACTTCATTAATTTTTTTTATATAACTTAATATTTTTCTTACATTTTTTTAATTATATTACTATTTAAGTATATATTTTTAATAACTAATTAATTTTATACATAAATCTTTTTACTAAAACTTTTTTAAAATTTTGTAGTATAAAGCATTTCTTAGTTTTATGCTTTAACAATAGTAATAATATATTAAATAAAATTTATTAGTAATACTATAAATACTTTTATTATAATAACTTTAATAATAGTTTTAATTATTTTTATTTAAAATATGTTTACATAAAGTACTTTATAATTAACTATTATTATAATAGTAATTTAGTATTATAGTTTAGTTTATTATTTTAATAATATTTTAAATTTATTTACTTATTTATTTTTACTCTTTTAAAATTTTTTATTAGTATTTAACTTTTAGTTTTTTTATAGCTACTTTACTTTTTTTTTTTTTTACTACTATAATATAAGTTTAAAAGTAGCTTTTATTAACTAATAACGTTTTTTTTAATACTTACTATTTTTTTTTTTTTACTTTTAAAAGTAATATATTATTAAAGTAACTATTATTAAATAATAATAATATTATAAAATTATTATATTATATACTATAATTTTAGTACTTTTTTAATGTTTTTTTACTTTACCTTTTTAACTTAAATCTTTTGTTTTTAAACTTTTTTTTAAACTTTTTATTTTCTAGACTTTTTTACAACTTTTTTTTTTATATATTTTTTTTTTTAAGTTTTATTTTACTACATTCTTATTTTTACTATAATTAACTATAATATAAGTTTTATAGTAATAACATTAATAGTAGTAGAAAATATAAACTTGATTTTAGAAATTATAGTAATATTAATACTTTTTAATATAAATATTTTTATTTAAAGTTTATTTAATATTTCATTATTTAATAAAATAAGTACTTTTTTTAGTATTTTTTTTTAAGTTATTAATAACACATTTTCAGTTATTACTTACTATAATTATATTATTAATATTAACTTTCTTTTAATAAGTTCTAGTAAATTTTTTTTATATTTTAATAAAATTATATTTATTTTAAAGTTGTTATTATAACTACTATTATTTAATTAATAAAAACTAGTAGTAACTTATATATTAATATTAATAATAATATAAACTTTGTTATAAACTGTTTTATTATTTAAATATACTTAAAATTTTAATATTAAAATAATAATTTATAATTTTAGTATAAATACTTTTAGTATTATTTAAAAAGTGCTTAATAGTATAAAATTAATTATAAACTTTTTAATAAGTTAATTAATAATATCGTAAATATTATATTTAAAATATATATAAGTAAAAAAACTAGTAAAATTTTTAAAAACTATTTTTAGTTTTCTTAAAATAAAACTTTAATAACTACTAGCATTTATATTAACTATTAATATAATAGTAATTAATTACTTTATTTTACAAGTTATAAGTATTTAATTTATATTTAATATTCTTGTTTTTATTTTTACTAACTATTTTTTATAAGTCGTAAAATTTATAACTATAATACTACTAATAATAATTTTTTTTTAATAATATTTTTAAACTATTTTTTAAGATTTTTTCTATTTTCTTTAAAGCTTATTTTCTTTATTTTTATTACTATTTTATAAACTATACTTTTTTAAAACTTTTAAAGTATGTTTACTTAAAGTAAGTAAATTTATAATATATATTTAAACTTTAACTAATATATTTAATAAGTAAGTGACTTACTTTAAAACTTACTAAAAAATTAAGAATTCGCACATGAATATCTCAACAACCACTTAAAAATAAATTCTATAAATTGAAATTTAGGCTTTTTTATATGCATTACAGCTTCTATGAAGGTTACATATATATTAGTTTAGTAGTTTTTAAGATATAGTAATTTAGCTTAGTTTTATCTCCTAAACTTTAATATCTTAAAAACTACTAAACTAATGTATATGTAACCTTCATAGAAGCTGTAATACATATAAAAAAGCCTAAATTTCAATTTATAGAATTTATTATTAAGTGGTTGTTGAGATATTCATGTGCAAATTCTTGATTTTTTAGTGAGTTTTAAGATAAGTCACTTACTTATCTAAGTCACTTACTTATTAAATACATTATATTTTTTTTATAATTTAAAATCTTTAGTTTTTTTAATTATTAAAATTTTAGTTTTATTTAATTTTTTAATTATACTTTACTATTATTTACAAACGGTATTTTATTTTACTACTATTTTAATAGTGTTATAGTATTAACTATTAATTCCATAATATATTACATAAAAACACAGAGTTTACGTCTGTGCGTAGCGAGGCCTTTATTTATTTAGCCTAAACCTACCTATTCCTCTTGTTTTCCTCTTTATCTGAACGTCTTGTATTCCACAGCTAACGTACGTAGCATTAGTCTAGGAATCTAACACCTATTTGTCTAGCGTTTATATTGAATGCACATTGGGCCGTGACATTACGTTTAGATCCTCTTTTCACCACCATGTGCTATTTATCGAAGCTGTGCAAGGTATTTTCAGGTCCATAAAGAGAGTACACAACCTAACAACGAGTTCTGATAGTTAGACCTGACGTTAATAGTCAAGAGGGCTGCTATCGAGACCAACACCGCTAGCAAACGGGCTGCTAGCCGCATTACGATCCCTGACACGATACTGCTTCACGATCCCTAGCACGGTACTGCTTCACGATTTCTGGCACGGTACTGCTTCACGATCCAACTAACAACCCATTTGTGCCTGTACGCCTTCAAACACGCCGGCAACGACACTGCCACCCAACCTGTTAACAACCTGTTTATGCCGCTTTGCATTCAAACACGCCAGCAACGACACTGCCACCCAACCTGTTGACAACCTGTTTGTGTCGCTTTGCATTCAAACACGCCAGCAACGACACTACCACCCAACACATTAACAACCATTTGTGCCTATACACCTTCAAACACGCCGGCAACAACACTGCCACCCGACACGTTAACAACCAACCTTACAAGGAAGCCTTCCTCCCAAGGCTCTAAGGACTCCTTGGTGAGGGCTTCGCCAAAATGCCTTTATAAGGAATCTGAACCAAATAGGAACATCTGCCTACAAACCTATATAAACCAATTTGTTGTGGCAACGCCTGCCATGTTTTGAACATGGTTTGGACACGGTTTGAACCGAAAAACGTGGAAATTTTTTTTTCCTACTCTTCCCTCTCTACATTTACATCTACACCGCACCTGAAAGGGAAGAAGGAGAGAGGGGAGTCTTTCAGGTCTCGGGACGAAACCTAGCAGAGGGAAACCTGAAGTGGATGAAGGACCACTGCAAAGAGATACTTAGAGCACTGTAAGCCGGACCGACTAAGGTAAAATAAACAAATATACGCATCTTACAGCCTAAACAAGGACACAAAGCGTAGCTGGACGATAGAGCTAGGCTTATAGCCAAAAAAAAAATTTTTTTATTAGTTTATTAATTTGATTTTCTTCTGTTTGCCCTGCCCTTTGTAGGAGCTTAAGTTTAAGAAAGAGATATTATTATAATATTAACTATTAATTTCATAATATATTATATAAAAACATAAGATTCACGTTTGTGTATAGTAAGGCCCCTATTTATTCAACCTAAACCTACTTATTCTTTTTATTTTCTTTTTTATTTGAATATTTTGTATTTTATAGCTAGTGTACGTAGTATTAGTCTAAGAATCTACTACCTATTTATTTAGTATTTGTATTAAATATACGTTAAGTAATAATAAATAGTTACTTCTAATTTTTTTTTAACTCAGTAAACTAAGTTTTTAAAACACTTTTTAAAAAGGTATAGTAATAAATATAAATTAAAGTTACTTAAAAAATAAAAATAATAACGTATTCTATAAGTAAGTAAATTTCTCTTATAAAAAAATTACTTTTTCTTTAATAACTTTATATAAACCTAATATTATTTAGTAAAATTATTATATTAGCCTTTTTTCTACTATATACACCTAGACTTAAATTTACATAAAAATAGGATTATGTAATACTAAGTTATTAAGCTTAAAAATCAGTTTACTTTAAAAATTTATTTATTTATTTATATTTATACTATTACTTAATAATAAGTTGTAAAATTCTAAATATAAGCTATTTAAATCTAATATTATAATATATTAAAATTTTAAAGCTATAGTATTAGTAATACCTAAGATTCTAGAAAGTAGAAGCTAAAACTTGTTTTTACTTAAAGTTCTTAAAAACATACATATTTTATAACTATAAAAGTTTAGTATAAAGTAAATTATATATAAAATAATTTATATTTTAGTTCTTATAATTTATTATTAAGCAATATTACAAATATAAATAGCTAAAAAATTTTTTAAATTAAACTAAGTTTTAAACTTAATAACTTAGTATTACGTTATTTTATTTTTATGCAAACTTAATTTCAAATGTAGATAATAGTAAAAAAGCTAATTCTATAATTTTATTAAATAATATTAAGTTTTCATAAAGTAATTAAAGAAAAAGTAATTTTTTAATAAAAGAAGTCTATTTACTTAAGTAGTTTACTTACTAATAAAATACATTATATTAAGTAAACTTTATTATTATAAAAAGCATTTATGTTATAATAAAAATAATAATAGTACTACTAGTACTACTACTTAAAAAATAAGTAGTTAAAGTATTTAATAATTAGGTTTTAAATACTACTTTTTTATATAATACATTAATTTTTTTAAAAGTTTAGTTAGTAATTATGTTAATAATTTTAATTTTATTTACTTTTTTTTAACTATACTGTTTTAATATTTATAGTAAATATTTAACTTTAAGTTTTAAATTTTTTTTGGTTTTTTAAATGTATAAAATTTACTTTACTTTTTTTTACTTTTATATATATTATGTTTTTTATAAGCGAGTGGGCTACTTTTGCTAAGAATTACCTTTTCTTTAATAACTTTACAAAAACTTAATATTATTTAACAAAATTCTAGAATTAGCTTTTTAGATATTTAATGTAACTAGGATTAAATTTGCATTCTAGTAGTCTTACGTAATTATAAGTTATTACGCTTAGAATTAGCTTTTTAAAAATTTGGTTTTTAGCTATTAATATTTTAATAACTATTAAATAAGAAACTATAAAAGTTGGATTTAAGCTATTTTTTATATAATTTAAACTATGTTATACTTTTATAGTAATAGAATAAGTAGATTTTTAAGAACTTTAGGTAAAAAGAAGTCTTAGCCCCTACTTTTTAACATCTTAAAAATTACTAATACTATAGCTTTAAAATTTCAATATATTATACATTTAGGCTTTAATACCTTATATTTAAGTTTTTATAATTTATTATTAAGTAATATTATAAATATAAATAGCTAAAAATTATTTTAAAGTAAAGTAAATTCTAAGCTTAATAACTTATAATTACGTAAGACTACTAGAATGTAAATTTAATACGAATTATATCTAATATTTAAAACGCAAATTTTAGAATTTTGTTAAATAATATTAAGTTTTTGTAAAGTTATTAAAGAAAAGGTAATTCTTGGTAAAAGTAGTCTACTTACTTATATAGCCTACTCACTTATAAAAAACGTTCTTACTTTTTCTATTAAATTTTGTAACAAAAATTTAAATCTTTTTTTAATAAAATATTTTTAAGTATATTTTTGTATTTGTTTAATTATTAATTATTAATTTTTTTAATAAAATAAAATTAAAAACTAAGAAAATATAAAAGGTTTTAAAATTTTTGTTTCTATTTATTATAGTAACTGTTTATAATACTTTATAAGAACTTTTTAAGAAAACTTTATTTATAAGTTTTTTTAATTATGTGTTTATATATTAGCTATGTACTAGTATATAAATTCTACTTTTAAATATTTTTACTTATAACTTGTGTTATTTTTTTTTTTTTTTTTACATACTATTTTAAAATAGTACTTAGTATTATATATAGTAATTAATTAACGCTTTTTTTAAGCTGTTAACTTTTTATATATAGTACTTTTATAATACTATATTATATTACTAACTTTCTATAAAATAAATAACTTAAAACTTGTTAAAATTTTTAGAAACTTTACTTCTTAATTTTAACTCTAAAAATAAGTAATAAATTACTTGTAAATACTTTTACTAAATAAAAACCTTACTACTAAAAAAGTGTAAAAGCTTTGTATAAATATTTTTATAAATTAAAGTAAGTATTTACTTACTTAGCTTTTACTATTTATTAAAGGGCAGCAGAGTATAGATAAGGTTAATAACTATAATAATAGTATATAATATAAAGTAGATTATAAAACGTAGCTTACAAAGCTATATATAGAGACTATAAATAGAATATATATAAAATTCTAAAAGTAAGAGAGCCTGCATAGTCTGTGCAAAAACTCTATATAGTACTTAATTTAAATAAACTTAAAAATAATAGTTTCTATAAAACTATATTATAATAGTATTTCTTTTCTTATAGCTATAGTCTTTATAGTTATTTTAAAGACTAGGCTTTTTAAGATACTACTAATAGAACACTTAAATTACGTCTATAATATTCTTTATTTAGTAAACAGAGATTTTAGTTAACTTATTATATCTAGTTTATCTAACTATATACTTTAGTTATAGAGTGCTATTACGGCTATAGTAGTTTTAATAAAAGTTAATAATCTTTTTAATAAATTACTTCTACTTATTATTAATTTTTATTAGCAAAGGGGGCAGTATTTACTAGTAAAATAATAAGTTAATTACTATAAAGCAAAGTAGACTAATATAAAACATATTATAATAATAGAATTTATTTAGTAATTTAAGATAATAGGTATATAGTAATACAGTCTCTATAACTTAAAATAGGCTTAAATTCTTCTAATCTAGTTTCTTTATAAGGCATAAAATCTTAATATTCTGGGTATCTAGTTATATAAAATCTTTTATATAAAATAGTTAGGTAGAACAGTAGTGTATGTTTATCTAGTTTTTATAATAAACTTATATAGTTAATAGTTTAGTATATAAATAGTTTATAATTTTCTATATCTTAGCTGTAAGCTTTTTAGAGTCCTGGTTTTATATAGAGTAAATAATAGCTAACAGTTCAAACCCAATTCTTAAATAGAAACTATAGTTTATAAAGAATAGAAAAATAGTAGTGCTTTTTAAGTGAATAGAGTTTAAAATAAACTTAGCTAATAGTAGCTATTTAAACTAGTTATTTTATAAATAGCTAATATATAACTATAGCTACTATTTAAAAACTGTATTAATCTATTCTAACTAGCCATTAATCTTAAAATAGTATGTAGTTAATAATAGAGTTATGATTTTCAGCTAGTAATTTAGGTGCTTTTAGAATTTAGAAATAAACTAGAGTCTATAGTTAGAGAAAACAGTACTTAGTAAGTTATAAAGCTTTTATATATATATTAAAAATAAATAAATAGTGTCTTTAGCATTATAGTATATTTAGTAGAAAATTAAGTGTTTTATTTTTATTAAATAGTAAGTTATAGTTATTACAGTATTATAACAGCTACTTAGCAGTAAATAGATAATAAAGTCTATAAATATATTCTTTTAGGTATAGTTTAGAATAGATAGCAGTTTCAGAACTTCTTAACAGACTTTTTTTAATAGAATAGTATAATAGTAAATATAATAGTTACAAAGCTAGTAGGTAATAAAGTCATATATATAAAGCTAATAATACTTATAAGATAATAGTTTATATATTTTATTATAGCCTATATAACTAGTAATAGAGCTTTTATAGTAGAAACGGAGTAGTTTAGCTTTTAGCTTATCTATATTAGGTATATAGAGCCTTTCTCTATATTATAAATATTTATTTATCTTAATACACTTAGCTAGTGTTAGGTATTCATTCTTATAATTTCTATTCTATAAGTTAGTTAATATAAAGTTAATTATAGGATTAGTATAGTAGCTTTTTTAGAATAGAATCTAAATCCTTAGCAGTAGCAGGTTTTTAGTTTATTTAAGTTCTAGAATAGTAGTAAGTCTAGTAGTAGTAGCAGTAAAAATAAAAATAAAAATAGATTTAGTAAGTAATAACAGTTTAGCAGCATATTAATAAAGCTAGTTATAAATTATTATAATAATTCTATAAGCAGAAGTCTTTAATAAGTTAGAGAAATAAATTAATTTTTTCTTATAATTAGTTATAGCAGGTAAGGTGGTAGCTAGAAGTAATTCTAGATTTTCTTATTTTAAAATAATCTAGTTTTAGTAGCGAAGCCTTTTATTTTTCTTTTATAATAAATTAGCTAATTTTCTAGTTAAAGAGTCTAACTTTACGCCTTATTTTCTAAAACGGTATATAATCTTAAAGTTAAAGTAAAATAGAAATTCAGATTAGTAGACTTAGTAGTAGTTTAGTAACTTTATTATTATAAAGTACTTTAGATTATAGTAGTTTATAATTACTATAATTAGTAAGGCGTATCCCTTAAGTTCTAGTTACTATTTTTTAAAATAGTAAATAATTACTAGTAGTTTCTTATTATAGAATTTATAGATATACTCTATTATTAAGTGCTTTTTTAAGAAGAATATAATAGATTATAAAATACTATTATTTCTATATTATAATAGTATTTCTACAGAAACGTAGTTAGAGGTATTTATTTTAATAATAACTTTTTTTTCTTAATTAAATAACACTAGAATAGGTGCTGTAGTAAATACTATTTTTAGTTTCTAAAAAGCTTTCTTATAACTATTATTCTAGTTAAATAGTATGTTCTTCCGCGTTAGACGGATTAGTAATATAGTAATATAAAAAAATCCTTATATAAAATAATAGTAGAAGTTTATAAAGCTAATAAATATTTATATATTTATAATACAGATTAGTGTTACCTAGCTAGCTACTATTTTAATTTTTTTTTAGATTTATACGGATACTATTACAGCCTATAATTAGGCCTAGAAATTAGGTTTTAATTATAAAGAACTTATATCTTTCTGCTTTTACGTATAGACCTGCCTCTTATAGGCTTTTTAGTATTAAATAAAAGTATTCTTTATATTTAGTATAAGTATAACTATAGACTAGAATATTATCTATATAGATAATATAAAAGCAGTCTAAGTATTTCTATAAAATATTATTTATATACTATTAGAAGGTTATAAGAGTACTTGTTAACTTAAATAATATTATTAGTATCTTATATAAGCTAAAATAGATTTAGAATACTATAAGCTATTTTTAACTAGCCTTAATACAAAGGTTATTAAAGGCCTATAGAATATTAATTTTAGAAAAGTATTATATTCTTTTTAAATTATTTAATAGTTTCTTAGTTAGCAGTAGTAAATAATAGTTCTTTACTATAATTTTATTTAGTATATAATAGTTAACGCAGAATTAAAGTTTTCTATTTACCTTTTTTATAAATAAGACTAAAAATATAATTAGAGAGCTACTAGAGCAGATAATTTTTTTTTAAAGATTCTTATTAAGCTATTTCTAGAGTACTTATAACTTTATATAGGATATTAGATATAAATAACTAAAGAGTAAGGTTTTTTTTTATTAGCTAAATATTATAGTTATATAAGCAGTACAACAATAAGTTTTCAGCTTTTTTTAATAAAAAAAACTAATAAAACTAAGATAGAAATTTTCAGGTATTAGATAAAAGCTTCTTTTATAAGTTTATACTTTTAATTATAGTAAAAGCTTACTTAATATTCTTTATAAAAATAGTAAATAGATAGTAGCTATTATAATAAATATATATAGTATAAACTTTTAGGAATATAAAATAGATATTTAGTTTCCTATAGTCCTCCTAGTTATAGCAGGATTTAGAAATTAATTTTTATAGAATAGAAATAACCCTACAGGTCCGTGCTAGAGTAGACGGGATTTTATAATAATTATAGTAAAATAAGTTCTTAAATATAAAAGTATTTATAGCTTAGTTAATTTAAGAGTTATAGTACTATAGTTAATATACTTTTAGTATAATAAAATACGACCATAAGATAGTCATAAACAGGTAGATTATTTTAATATAGTTATTAATATAAAGCCTTATAGTAATATATAAGGCAACAGGTCTACTACAGAACTTAGTTCTATTTATAATATTAAAATAGAATAATCTCTTTAGCTGTTTTAGCTAGAAGCTTATAGAAATAACTTAATTTTAGTTAATAAAGTCCTTTTTAGCTCTGCTATTAATAAAGCTATAAGTAGTAATAATATAACTAGTAAACTACATTAAATATTCAATAATAGTAGGAGTTAGTTTAGTAGGTAATATAAGAATATAAAACTATAAATTAAGCTCTTTCTTAATTAATATCTTATAAATAGTAATAGCGGAGATCTTATAAGAGTATAGTTTTAAAACTAGAATATAATTTAGCTATAGCTTAAGGCTTTTATTAAACTATATAATAAAAAATATAATAAGATATAGAAACAGACATAAAAGTAGATAGGAGATAGAAATAGCTATTAATAGAAAAGTAATATACTTCTAGATTATAAACTAAAGATTATAGGTTTTATAGCTATTTATAAAAGTAGCTAAGTTATAATAACAGCAGCAGTTCTTAAAGTTTTATAGATAATAAGCTAATAAATAATACTAGTAGTTTAGTAATAGATTATAAAGTAATATATTCTATAATTTCTTAAAGACAGCATTCTTTAAAAGGGTTAATAGAAAGTCTTTAAATAAACTAAATTTAAGAGCTAACTATTAAAATTCCGCTAGAAAGATACTAAATTCTTAGTTCTTCTAATAGAGTTTAAATAAATTCTATTAGGTATTATAGGCTTAATTTAGGTCTCTATAAGCTTATTCTAGAATTTTTAGTATTATAAAATAGTTTAGTAAACAGCAGATACTATTAGTAATATATAAAAAAACTTACTTATATAATATATTTTTAAGTTATTTATTTACATAAGCTATATGGGATTTAGTAGTAAGAAAATAGTCTTAATTTATAATTATCTTTATATAGATCTGTGCTGTAAAGTATTAAAAGTTATTTTAATTACTACTAAACTTATTAAAATTAAATAGGCGTTTAGAAAGGGTACAAATTAGAAATAAAATAAAAGTAAATAAAGAAAAAACAATTATAAGCAGTTTAGTTTTAATTAAAATAGTAATAAGAATAGAAATAAAAATAGAAGTAAAGATAATAGAAAAAGTAAAAACTATAGAGATAGTAAAAGTAGTAGATATTAGACTTCTAAACTATAGCTATACGCGTAGGTCTGTAATTTACTTTTAAGCTTTTTATAACTCTTTTTTTAAGTAGCTATAAACTTTCTTAAGTATTATAACTTACTTATAAAGGTTTATTATTTCTACTATAGTAGTAATAAGTTACTATAGTTAGCTTTAATAAATACTATAAAAAACTATAATATAGTCTAGCCATTCTTATAGTTATTTTTATGTAAATTATAGGAATTTATTTTTATTCTATAGAACTAGTAGGGGTTATAGAGCTAATATATAAAAATAAAACTACATAATATTAGAAAATAATAGAATATAGATAAGGTTAGTAATTATAATAATAGTATATAGTATAAAGTAAATTATAAAACATAGCTTACAAAGCTACGTACAGAAGCTATAAATAAAATATATATAAGATTCTAGAAATAAAAAAGCCCATACGGCCTATATAAAGGCTCTATATAGTACTTAATTTAAATAAACTTAAAAGTAATAGTTCTCACAGGACTATATTATAACACTATTACTATTTTTTTTATTAATAAAAGTCTAGCTCTTACTACTAGTATATTTAGAAATAGCTTAAATTTTATAAACTTAATACTTATAGTAACTTTAATTACGTTTTTTATTAACTTTATTAGAATAATTACCTAATTTTTATATATTTTTTAGCTAACCTTTTAAATTATAAATATTTATTAAATAACTATATAATAAGCTTATAAAAAATAAAAATTAGTACTTAATTAAATAAATTTACTTTTATTATACTATTAACTACTTATAAAAAAAGCTTTTAATTTAGTAAAATTATTTTAACTAAATATTATATAAAGTTTAGTAAACTTATTTAAAAGTACTTACAAAAATTTAAACTAAAAAGCTATTATGTAAAAAAGGTTAGTTTATATAAACTAAAAAAACTAAAGCTTTTTTTCTTTTTTATAAAATTTTATAAATATATTTAAAAGTTTAAATAAAATAACGCTATTTTAATTATGTACTTAATAAAAGCTTTTTACTTTAACTTTTATTATACTTTAAATAAAGTTAACTTTTCTAATAATTTTATTAAACATATAAACATAATTAGTAAATATTATAATAATATGTTAATGTTAATTTAAAAAAAAACTAATATAATTTATATTACTTAACTATAAAGCTAGAAACTAAACTACAAAACCTTAAATACTATAGAAATTAATGTTATAAGTTATACTTCTTTTTTTATAGCTAAAAAGAAAAATATATTTAAATAAATTATTGTTTTAAATATAGTAAATATAGTTACTTTATTTAAAGTTACTTATTTTCTTTACTTAAACTCTAATTTAATAGAATACTCTAAAAAAAAATTTATATTTATTTTACTTATTTTTATTTAGTTTTAATAGATTTTATAGTTAGAAGCTTAACTAGTAATTTAAACTTAACTTATTAAAACCTTTATTTTAAACATAAGTTACTTTTTAAAATACTTTTAATACTAGATTTAAATTAACTTATAAACTTTTTATTTAATAACTAATTTTTAAACTACTAAGTAAATGTTTTAAGTATTATTTAATAAAATAGCTTATTTTATTTTATTACTATTTTAATTAATATTAGAGTAACTAGCATAAGTTAAATTAATAGATTTTTAGTTAGTATCTAAAAACTCTATTATTTATTACTTTTATATATTTTATATTCTACTAATTTTAATAGAAAGCAACTTAAAAAAGTTATATTTTATATACTATTAGTATAATTTTCTACTACGTAAATTATATTAAGAAGATTTATATTTATATAATAGTTATAGAAAACTATAAATTAATTTTTACCTAACTTTAAATAAAAATGTATAAAGTTAATTTTAACTATAATATATAAAAACTACTTTTTAATATTTTATATTACTAAGCTTACTACTTACACTTGTTTTAATTACTAATAATTTTAAAGAAATTTATTAATTACTTAAAAAAAAGTTTTAGTAAAACTTTTATTAAAAAGCTTTTATTTTAATACTATTTACTTACTTTATTTTTAAACTTACTTTTTAAAGTTACTACTAACTACTTAAATATAAAATAATAACTAGTTAGCTAAAATAAACTCTTAATTATAAAAACTTAATACCTACTTAAAGAACTTTTTAGTAAACTATTTTTTAAGAAGTTTTTACTTAAAAACTAAATTTGTATTTAACTATATAATTAAATTTAATACTAAGTTAAATGAAAACTATATAAAAAATGTCTTTTTTTTAAACTTTTAAAAACTTTTTAGTAAAAACTTTACTAAAAAGACTTTACTAAGAACTTAAACTTAACTTAAATATAAATATTTACTTAATAAAAGTAGTACTCTTTACTTAGTTTACTTAAAAATATGAACATAAAATCTTTACTATTTTAGTAACTAATATTAACAAAACTCTAGTTCTAAAAACTTATACTAACTTATTTATAAAGGTTCTAGAAAAATACTATTATATTTTTAGAATATTTTTATATAAAAAAGCTAATAAACTATTTAAACACTAATTATACAATTATAAAATTAATTTTAAAAAAAGAAAACAACCTAAATTTAGTCTTTTTATAAATTATTTTAAAATAAACTTCAGGTTTTTAAAAAGTATTTAAATAAGTATTTTACTAAAAAATTTATTAAAGCAAGGTTTTCCTCTATATTTCTTTATATTATTTTTATAAAAAAACCTAATAAAAATTGTTAATTTTATGTAAACTATTAAGCTTTAAATACTACTACTATTAAAAACTATTATTTAATTTTATTAATTTAAAAAGCTTTATTATATTTTAGTAAAGTAAAATACTTTATAAAACCTAAATTATTTTAGCTTTTAACTACTTTTTAAATTAAATATAGCTTATTTAAGTATTTTATAATATTTTTTAAACTAATTAATACACTAAGTACTTTATAATATTATATAAATAACGTTTTTAACTATACTTTAATGTGTTCTATACAACTTATATTAACAAAATTTAAATTTATAGTAACTTTTTATATAAATATTAATAACACATAAAATAGATTTTAAAAGCTTTAAAAATAGCCGGTTTATAACTTAATGTTAATAAATATAAATTTTACTAAAAATAAGTAAAGTATTTTAGGTATATTATTTCTAGTAAAAAAATTAATATAAATTTAAATAAAGTAAAGAATATTTTTAATTAAAAAAATTTCTATAATATAAAAAATATATATGTATTTTTAAAATTTACTAATTTTTACTAAAAATTTATTAATAAATTTTTTTTTTTTGCTAAGTGTAGTGAAGCTCTTTTTATTTAATTAAAAAAGATTTTTTAATTAAAACTACTCTAAGATAGCGCTAAAGTTTTTTATTTTTTAATTAATTAAAAAATTTCTTTATTATATAATCTTATTATAAGTAAGGAATATTAATTTATTACTACTTTTTATTACTAAAGCTTTTTACTTAACTAATACTTCTCTTATGTGATTAATACTAAAGTATTTTGTAATATTCTTTACTAATAAATATATCTTCTTACTACTAATATAGTAACTTTAAAGATGCTATTACTAATAAAATAAATTATAATACTTAAAAAGCTAGATACTTATACTATATTAAACTAATACTTAGTTTTATTAAAGCCTTTACTAATTTATTTACTAATTTATATCTAGACTTATACTAAGCTGTTTTTAAAGCTCTATATTAAATTTAAATCATACTTTATATAGCAAAAAAAGTAGTTTAAAAGAGTCTTTTTTTTAATATATATTAAATTCAATTTAAATTACGCTCCCTGTAGAGAAAAGAGTAGTTTAAGAAAGTCTTTTTCTTAATAGCCAAATCTAATTTAATATAAAAGCCAAATCTAATTTAATATAGAAGTTAATTTTAATTTAATATAAAAACTAATTCTAATTTAATATAGGAGCTAATTCCAATTTAATATAAGAGCTAATTCTAATTTAATTATAGAAATTAATTCTAATTTAATATAAAAGCCAAATCTAATTTAATATAGAAGCTAATTCTAATTTAATATAAAAGCTAATTCTAATTTAATATAGAAGCTAATTTAGATTTAAAGTAGGAGCTAATTTAGATTTAATAGTTACTTTTCTAACATAACTTCTATCACGCTGCTTTTTTTTTAATACTATTTTTCTTTTAATACTACTTCTCTTTTAATACTACTTCTCTTTTAATACTACTTCTTTTTTAATGTTATTTCTTTTCTTATTCTGTTTTTCTTTTTATCTTATTTCTTTTCTTACTTTATTTCTTTTCTTATCTTATTTCTTTTCTTACCCTGCTTTTCTTTTTATTTTATTTCTTTTCTTACTCTACTTTTTTAACTCTACTTCTTTTATACTACTTCTTTTACATTATTTTTTTATGCTATTTCTTTTATACTATTTTTTAAACTACTTCTCTATATCTATTCTTTCACGTAGCTTTTTTTATACTATTTATTACTAAGCATAGTAAAGTCCTCTAATATTAATATTAATTTTAGTATTTTAAAAATATATATATTTTATTATATTTAAATAGCTATTTTTCTTATACATTAGCTTTATTATCTGTTATTAAAAAACATATTACTATTAACATAAATTTAATTTAAAATTATGTTTAGTGTAATATTTAACTTTATATTAAATTATTATAGTGGTACTATAAGCAGAGGGTTAAGTGCTTAATAAAAAATATTAATTAATTACTAAGTATAGTACCAGATAATAAGTTAAAACATAACGTAAAAAAAGAAAGAATATAATAAGTTATAAGCTAAAATATTTAAGATAAGGGCTTATACGCTAGCGTGAGACTAAAATATAAATATATAATATTAAAAAAAAGCTTATAAAAAGGCTTCTTTAGAAGACCTTTATATTATAAATAGTTATTATAATAGTACCCTCCTTTTAGGTCTGAGCTCCTATAAGGGGTATTTATATTAAATATTAGATCTAAATTAGTTTAAGTTTTTAAAATAAAATTTTTCTATAGCAGCTATATTTTAGAGATTGCTTATAAGTTTTTATATTAAGTTATTATATTTAGTTTATTTAACTAGATATTTATAGCGTTTCCGCCTGTAATTTAGGCGTAGTTTTTTAATTTATTTAATATAATATTTAGTTTCCCTATTAACTTTAATAGGTTTAGATAGTAGGTTTTATTAATTTAGAAAGTATTTAAATTCAGGCGTAGCAGGCCAAAGCAATGATATATAGAAAACTAAATATATATTTAAGAATTTAGAGAGTTTAAGTTAGTACGCGTATAAAAAAATTATTTAAAAAATATAATATTTCCCTAAAGCCTTTAAGTCTAGTTTTTTAGAAGATTACTTTATTTAGATATTTATGCATTAAGCTAAACCATATTTCTTATCTAATAATTAGGTATAAATAATTGTTTTTGGATTACGTATTTTTTTAAAGAGCTTAGGCCTAAATTATCTCTTCTTAGATTAGTTATTAGATATTAGCTATTTTTTCTATTATATGGTTAACTTCTAAGGCTTATAATACTTAATAAAAACGTCTTTAAATTCTTATAAGAGATTTAAACCCATTTAGGGATATTAGCCTATATTAGCTAGAAATAATAAAACTTTTATAAATTTAAATATAGTGTTATTAGCTTTAAACTGTATTAAAGAGAGCTAGTTTACTTAGTTATCTTACTAATAGTTTATATATATATATAGGACTTATTTTATTATACTATTAGCTCTTTTTATTTAGCTATTAGTTTCTAGATAATATATAGAAGACAGTTAGAGTTTAATTTATAGTTATTTATAGAATTTATTATAAAAGGCAGAGATAAATTATGTTCCTTAGTCTAATATAATTATTTTTAAAAGACTATAGTCTATCTATACGTGTTGGTAGAAAAAATAGGTAATATCTACAGTAATTATCTTATAATAAGAAATTAGATATCTATATTTTATAAGATAATTAACTATAACCATAATATTAATATAGCCTTTAGATTTTAGGAGGTTGGTAATAAAGTCTATAGAAATATCCTTCTATCTTCTTTTAAGAATAAAGAGAGGTTTTAAGAGGCTATAGTACTTTTCACGAAAAGCCTTAAATCTTTAGTAAGTATAGTAATAAAATATATATTAATATATTATTTTAAACATCCGGGGCCAGTAGTATTCGCGTTGTAGGATTTTAAGAGTTTTTCTATAAATAAAGTAACCACTAGCAGGAAAATCGTGCATAATTTAGAAAAGTTTAATCTTAAGTTTATTATTATTTAGTATTATTAACTAGTCGTGATAGTATAACTAGTTTTCTTAGTTTTTATACTTACTTAAAGAAAGCTTCTTAGAGCGTCGGGTTCTATTTTATATTAGTAATAGAATTTTCTAAATAAACTTATTATTAAAATATTTATTATTAATAATCTGTTTAATCAACCTATCTGTCTTAGTTAAGTTTAATTCTAGAGTATTATTAAATAGTTTAAGATAGAGAAATATTTATTATTAAGCTCTTTAGACTTCTTCTTAAGTTAAAATATTTTATATATAGTAAGTAAAAGTATCTAGTTTTCTATCCTACTTACCTAGTTAGTACATGATAGTGAAGTTAAATTAGAATAAATATTTAATTTAATAAACTTATTAATAGCTAAGTTACTTTATTATAGTAAAGTATTAAAGATTTATATAGTTATTTAGTACTTAAATTAGGAACATAGCATCTTCTAATTCGGGTTTCTATTATTTAAAGTAATATATAATAGCTAGTAGTTTCTTATTATATATCTTATAGTTATATTTAGCAAGATTTAGTCTCTTAGAAAAGTAGGCTATAAGTCTTAGTTTATTTTATTTATCTTTCTAGAAAAAGACGCTAGTAATTACGTAATCTAAGAAATCAGCTTCTATAATAATTAGTAACTTAGAATTAAAGTGTTAGAGAACTAGAGTAGTTATAAATACATATTTTAAGTATTTAAACACCTTTTAATAAGTGTTATTAAATTTAAATTAAATGTCCTTCTTTATTAAGGCTATAAGCAGAGACGTAATACAGAAAAAGTTATTAATAAATTATTAATAGAAGTTAGTAAATTCTAGGAATGTTTTTATATCCTTTACGTTCTTAAAAAATTCCTAGTTAAAAATATCCTTTATTTTATTCAAGTTTATGCTAATTCCTTTTATTAAGATTATATATTTAAGATAAGTAACTTATTCTTAGTGGAACTCGTACTTATTAATATTAAGTTACAAGCCAGCTTTATACAGAGTTTTTAAGACTTATTTTATATATTATTAGTATTTATATAAAGAATTACTATAAATTAAAATATCATTAAGGTAGGCTGTATAAAATATATTAAGAAATAATTAAAGAATATTATTTATATAGTATTAGAACGTGCTTAGTATATTAGCTAGTCTAAATAATATAATAAAATATTTAAATAGACTATATTGGATTTGGAAGATAGTTAGTTATTTATCTCCCTCCGCTATATAGAGATAGTTAAAAGCTAAGATAATATTTAGCTTTATAAAGTACTTTATCTTACTAAGGCAGGACAGAGTTTCTTAAATTAATAGAATTAAATAATAGTTCTTAATAGTAATAGCGTTTAGAGCTTAATAGTCTATATAGAATTAGAAATCTCTATTAGGTTTCTTTATAAAAATAACTAGTATAACTATAGAAAATAAGCTTACTCTAATAAATCCTTTAGTAAGATAGTCATTAAAATACTTTCTAAGAACTTTTAGTTTATTTTAGAATATTCTATAAAGAGGTCTAAATTCGGATTGCTTTCCTTCCTTAAGAATAATCTTATAATTATATAAATAATATTCAGGTAGTTTATTAGCTTTCTTATGTAAGAATATTTAAAAAATATCATAATACTTCTTTAGAACCTTAGTAACTAGATTAGTATAGGTTTTTAAAGCTAAAGCTTTATTAATATTAGCTATTAAAATAACAAAGATTTTATATTCATGTTTCCAAACTATTTATATAAAAAGGGCTGTTCTAATTAGGCAGATGTTTATACTTAATTTAGAATTCTTATAAAAGCCTCTTAGTAAAGCCTTTACTAAGAGGTTTTTAAAATCTTAAGAGAAAAACTTCCTTATAAGGTCCTTATTTAGTTTAGTGTTAGATTTAGATATAAATTTAGATTCTAAATAAAAGCTTTTTAAAGAACAGTTTACTAAGACATCCTCTAGGTAGATATTAGGTTCTTATAATTAATAGTTTATTTTAGTTAACCAGTTATCACGTTGAGTCTAAGTAGTTAGTAATAACTTTAGAAAACAAATTTATAAACACTATATATAAATAGTATTAAAATAAAAACCTTTTAGTAAAAGGTTTACTAAAAGGTCCCTTAAGCGGGTAGTATTTTCTCTTAAATAAATAAGAAATTAAAATAAATATAAGTAATAGGCTTAGTAACAGGGAGCATTAAAAAGCAGCTTTTATAAATTATAGTTAAAATTAATTTTATATTTTCTTATTTAAAATTAGCTAAGAATTAATTTATAGCTTCCTATAGCTATTATAAAGAGACAGATTTTCTTAATATAATTTATATAGTAAAGAGTTATATTAATAGTATGTAAAATATAACCCCTTTTAAGATATTTATTATTAAAACTAGTGGGATATAGGACGTTTAGGAGTAGTAAAAAATAGAGTTTCTAAATACTAACTAAAAATCTACTAATATAATCTATACTAGTTACTCTAGTATTAATTAAAGTAGTAATAAAGTAGGATGAGCTATTTTATTAGATAGTATACAGAATATTTACTTAATAGTTCCAAGAGTCAGTTACTAGGTGAGAGGTTTAAAGGTTAATAGAAATCTAATATTAAAAACATCCTAAAAAGCGACTTAACACTAGAATAGAGCTTTTAATAAGCTAGTTTAAGAAGTTTAAAAGCATTCTTATTTATAAAAAAAATTTAAATTTAGAAAAAGAACAAAAGCAGGTTATTTATTAGAGTTAGAATAAACTTATAAATTAGAGTTCTAGTAAAAGGATAAAGTAGTTTTAGAAAATATAACTATATTTATTACACTTAAAATATTAGCTATTACGCTTCTGGGCTTCTCGTTTAGCTGATCTAATAAAAGTATAGTTAAAAGTATTAATTTCTATAGTATTAAAATCTCTTCATAATATAGATTACAGTTTAATAAGATATAGTAAAAAAAGATACTAAAAGTCATTATTATATAAGAATATTAAGTTAGTATAGTTATTTAATATATTAGGGATTTTAATATCTACTATTATTTAGTAGAGACCGTCGTTTAATAATCTTTTAACTAAGTAATTAAATTAATTTCATTCAGTCTAATATTAGTAGCTAGTTTATAAAATTTAATAAAATAAGTAATAAAACTTTTCTATTCTTAGCAAAATAAATTAAGCTTACTTAAGATAGTAAGTTTTCTATTTAGGTCTCTATATATAGCTTATAAAAAAACAATTAATTATTCTACTAAGTATATATTTTTATTTATAAAAGGGTCTATAAGTGTTACCGGGTCCTTCTTTAGCCTTAAATATGCATATAAAAATTAAGAGTGTTTAGTAGGGTATTAGTTAGCATTATCTTCAAAATTATAGTTAAGTTTTCTAATAAAAATATATAAGTTCTTTTATTTTCTAGTAAACATTAAGGGGTTAGGTAAGTAGTCAGATTTTATTATTATTAGTAATATAATAAGTTCTAACGTAATAGTTAATCTCACGTTTCTAATCATAACTTAAAGAACTTAAAAATAGGTACTAGTTATAGTTATAGGTAAAATTAAAGTTATAGAACTTAAGTTATTTCTAAATAAACTAGTAACAAGAGCTGGACTTTCTTTAATAGGGGAGATAGTAATAGTAAGGGTTAAACTAGTAGATACTTACTTTATCTTATTAAACTTAATATAAAGAGCTTTTATATTTTCTTTATATTAGGTTTTTTACCTTATTAAAGTATTTATAAGTAATTTATTACTTATCTTTAGAGTCATAAGTTAAGAGATAAGGTCTCTAAAGACTTTAGTAAGATCTAAATTATCTATTATAAGAAATTAATAAAGACGTAATATAATATTACGGTAGTGCTATAAACAGAGAATTAAGTGCTTAATAAAAAGTATTAATTAATTATTAAGTATAATACCAGATAATAAAGTAAAACATTACGTGAAAAAAGAAAGAATATAATAAGTTATAAGCTAAAATATTTAGAGTAAGAGCTTATGCACTAACACGAGGCTAAAGCATAAACATATAATATAAAAAAAAAAGCTTATAAAAAGGCTTCTTTAGAAGACTCTTATATTATAAATAGTTACCGTAACATAAATAAAACATTTTTTAATATATTATTTAAAACTTTTATTTATTAACTTATTTTTTAATATTTTAATATAGTATTAAAATTAGCTACTTATTATTAATAAAAAAAGTATAAATAGTTTTTTATTATTTAGTTTTAATAAAATAGTTTTATTAAACTTGATAAGTTAATACTGGTTTTTTTATTAAATTTAAAAATATAAAATAAGTTTCATTACTTAAAATTTAACTTTATAAAATATAATATATTTAAGTTATTAAAAAAGTTTTAAATTATTACAAAGTTATTTTTTTAAAATACTTTTTTATTTAAATAATTTTTAAGTTATTTAATATTTTTATTATAAATTTAAAGCTAAATAGTAAAATTTGTAACATTTTTAACTAGTATTTATATATTTTTAAATTACTTTACTTATATAATAAGTAGTAAAAAGCATTATTAACTTTATTTTATAAAAGTATCTATTAAATTAAAATATAATATTTAATTAAAAACTTTATAAAAGTACCTTTTATAATTTTATATAGTAAAACTTAAAAACCTATTAGCTAATATTAATATTTTATTAAAATTATATTAATAAACTACTAAAGTAAATATAAAAACATATATATAACTACATAACATTAATATAATAATATAGTAGTAGTATAAAATTTTTTTAATAAAAAGTAAACTTTAGTAAAACTTTAATAACTTAGCTATTATATTTTAATATATGTATTTACTTATTTAAATTAATAGAAAATGTTTTTTTAGTATTTTTTTTAATATTATATTATATTACATAGTACATATATATAATATGTAAGTAATTTAGTTTTTAAAGTTATAAATAAAAATAGCTTTTTACTTTAATATTATTTAGTAGTTTAAGTATTTAACTATAAAAACTTTAGATGCTTTTATTACTAAATTATAATTTTTAATTATTTATAGTTGTAATAGAAATACTAAAGTTAAAACTTTAAAGTAAAGTAATACTTAATTATACTTTATTAACTTTTTAATAAATAAAATAAAAAATATGGTTTTTAGTAACTATATACTTTTAAGTAAAATATACGTAGTTATTACAATAATTATATATATAAAAATATAAGAAAAAGCTAAAAATAAGTATATAGCTTTATAAAGTTAATACATAAATAGAATAAAAATAGCTAAAATAATAAATAGAGTTAAAAAGGTAATTAATACTTATATAAAAAGTATTAGTATAGTATAATTTAATAGTATTTTTTCTTTTATTAATATAGTATAAATACTATTTAAATTATTACTTTTTACCTTTTTTTTTAAATGTTTTTTAATGACTTAAGTAAAAAGAAATTATTTTACATAAACTTATTAAAACACCTAAATTAAGTAGTAAATAAAAAAAATTATAATATTTAGCCAAAAAAAATTCTAGTATTTTATTTATAAAGTATTAAATAGTTATTTAGTTTAGTTATTAAATTTATAAAAATGTTATTAATTAAGTTATATTTTTTTTAAGCTTTATTATAATTAGCTTGTAATTTTATTTAATAACATTTTAGTTTTATAAATAATAAAAACTTGTTATAATTTTATTAAAATTAAACTAATAAGTAAAACTTTTTACTAATTTTTTATTTTTTAAACTTAGTTAATATTTATTTATAATAAAGGTTTTTATTAATAATTTTATAAAAGCTTTTATTTTTGTTGACTTACTAGTATAGTATTAAGTAATTATAAAATATTACCTTTTACTTTTTTTTAGTATATATACTTAATTAATAGTTATTGATTTTTAAATAATATTAATACTTTCAATTAAATTTAGTCTTTTTATTTAAAAAATTAAAGTATAGCTAGTAAACTATGTAAATTTTAATATATTTTTAAATTTATATATATATATATATTTATATTTTAGTACTTTAACTTATTATATATAAGTTTAATAATTGATTGCTTTTATATTAAGTTTATTAAAAACTTATTAAAAACGTTATTTACTAAAAATATATTAAAATAAAATGTGCTTTTAAATAATAAGTTTTTAGACTTTATTTTTTAAATATAATAAAAAAAATTTTATAAAGTTAGAAAGTTAATAAAATTAAGTTAACTATTATACTATTTTTTATAACTTTTTAAACATAAATTATTTAAAGACTTTTTTTAAATATAACGTTTGTTATAAATATAATATATACTAAATTCTAAAAATAATTTTTACTATTTTTAACTATTAATTAAATATAGTTTAAATATACATTAATAAATAACTTTACGTTGTTTTTATACTTATTAAGTAGCTTTTAATATTTTAACTATATTTTTTTACTAAATATATATTTAATATTAAATTTATATATATTTAAAATTACTAGTTACTAAGTAATAAGTATTTATATGTTAGTTTTAACTATAAATTAGGTACTATAAATATATAGTTAAAGTATTTTTTTAAGTAAATAATAGTATTTTATAGTTATACTTTTTAAAATTTTATTAATATTTAAACATTGTTTATGTATTACTTTTAAATTAAATATTTTTTTTAAATACTTATACTCTATTTTTATTACTATTAATAATAATAATAATAACTAGTAAAAAAAGTTAAAATAGTTAATTAAAGCTAATATAAATATAGAAATAATTTATTTTTAAAAAAATACTATAGTTATAATGTAAAACAATTTTTATTTAAATTTTATATTTATGTAAAAAGGTTTAAAAAGTAGTTTAGTAATAAAAGTAAATTCTTTAATTTAAAATAAATAATATATGGAAACTTTAATAAACTCTTAACCTTTTTTTTATTTTTGTAAGTAGAATAAAAAAAATTTTAATTTTACTATTTTTTCAATAATAATTCTTATATTTATTTAGCATTTAACTATAATTTGTAATAAAAAATTAAAAAATAATTTAACTCTAAAAATTGTGTACTTTGTTTACTTAATATTTATAATATACTTAATAATATATTTTTAAAAGTTTAACTTTAGTTTATTATTATTAAAATTTGTTTTTAGGTTTTTAATTTAATGTTATTAAAATATAACATATACTAATAGAAAATATGTTTTTAATAAATATTTATAATAATTTAAACAATTTTTATTACTAAATTTATAACTTTTTATAAAATATTATACTAATAAATAAGTTTTAGAAATATTGTAAATATTAAAATATTTATTAACTAAATATTAAGTTTAATTTAGTTATACTCTAAAAAAAATTATTAATAAAATAAAGTAGTGTAATAAGGTTTAATAATAATATAGTAATTTTTAGAGTATAAAGTAAAATAAAGTTAAAACTTGTTTTTTAACAAATTAAAAAAAATTAAAATATATATATAAAAATATATAATATAATTAAGTAATAACTAAATAGTACTAGTATAGTACTATTATTATAAGTAGTTAATAAAATTTTTTAATAGCTTATTAAAGTTTAGTAATAAGTTTATATTTTATATTATAATTTTACTAATTTACTAAATATTATTTATTAAAATTTAGTATTTTTTTTATATTAATAACTATAAATTTAAATACTAGTTTTAGTAAAATTCGTAAACCTTTTAATTAATATACTATTAAACTATTTTAATAATAGTTTTTTAAAGCTTTTTCAAAATTAGAAAATAACTTTTTATTATATGATAAAGCTGAGTGTAGTAGTTTTACCCGCTAAATTCAGTAGGTTTTAATGCTGCTTTAGACGGCCTTAACCGCTTCCCCTCCTCTGCCTAGTTCCCTGCCTCGACTCTTAAACCCTAACTGGAGGGAAGGCGGTGTTAAACTGCAACCCCTTATAACTCTTGCCTTTTAATCTCAGGCCTTGATATTTTTCACTCTAGTTTATAAGTACAAATATGGACTACCCTTAATACTAGTTATGTTGAGCGCTGGTCAGTATTTTACAAGTTTCTTAGCTATCTTCAACACATTCACCGCTGGCATCCTTTAAGTCCATAATCTGTAGAATCTTTTTTATGCCACTTCTACTACCACTTACTCCTCTCCTTATTTCTCTCCTCTTCTCTATTAACTTGTGCCCGCTTTTTCTGGAGTGCAATACCGGCCTACTACTATGGCACCAGTCATAAGTAAAGCTCTTCACCTAGATATCCTAAACGCCCTCCAAAATGCCGCTAAAAGACGTAACAAAATCACTATGGTCCGTAAAGAACAGCAGGCCAAGAAGCTCGGCGCGTAGGGTTACTATAAAATGTGGAAGAAGTTAAGCAGGATAAAGTTTATTCCCCCGCTAGATACCGACACGACACAGGCCAATATCTACTACATTAAGAGATTCATAAGGTAAGAGCCTATAGTCTCTAAGCTTCACAAAGTAATCAGATTAATATTCTGTAGTGAAATAGGTTTTGCCACGGGAATAAACATGGGCCGTGGATAAAAGCAATTAAGACTAAGAACTGTGATAAGGGTTTTATCATGACATTCCTGTACTGAATCTGCAAAACATACCTGCAACCCAGGCGCAAGAGGTCAAAGAAGAAGAATGTTAACCAGTACTAGCGGGACTTTAAGATGTTGTACCGGCGAGCCAACAAAGGCAGAGTTGTAAATGCAAATAATGGCAAGGAAATCGTTAAGGTATTCGGCACTTCCTCTTGTATTTTCTTTTCATACAATATACTGACTGTCTTAGTACATTAACGGCACGTTAAGGGTAGAGTTCAACCTAGACGTGCTGCCCAAGCCCAAGCCAGTGATGGGCGTGAACGATCTGTTGTTAGGGCTTACGTATCACTGGTCTCGCGATAGATTCATCTTTCCTACTGAGGACAATCGGCTTAACGTGCCAACAATAATGCTCTTCTAAGCCTACACGGCCTGCCGGCCGGCAGAACTCGTTGATGGATCCAAGAGCAGAGGCGGTAAGGATCCGTTGTTGGACGAACCCGGTGACCAATGCTCTAATGGAGATAGCGTCTCCGACTCCGTCGTTACCAGCCGTAATGATATAGGAGATACAGAGGGCGATGATAAGGAAATAGAGAGCGATGATAGAGAGGACGATAAGGGAGAAGACAATAACCCCGTATTTAACGACACTAATGGATATGACCTCTACGATACGGGTAGCAATAACAATACCGAGGCAGTAGATGCCGACAACTCAAACGACACCGAAGTGGACGAGTTCGGCGACCCGATCCGGAAGCACAAGGTGCTCTGCTACGAGGACATTACTCTCTGGATCGTCAAGAATGCTAAGCAGGGAGGCAGAGATATCCTTATGATGGAGGTATATTTTCAGTACCATAAAAAGGCAGACAACAAACCTAAACCGTAAAATACTTGTGACCCAAACTGGTGGCTCTATTCGGCTAATGCAATTTTTCTAGTATCATTTTCTTATTTCGTAAACACCCTCTAGCTATCCTCTGCCCTATTAGCTATATTTTGGCCCGCGCGATTCATGACGATGCTATTTAAGTTAATAGCTACAGTAGAGCCGAACTATTCTTTTCCAGCAACTTGGCAAAGGTGCGGTAAAGGTGTATTAGAAGTCGTCTAAGCTCAAGACACCGATTTTCCGTACGTCTATACGGGCGGTAAGTGGAAGATAGGAGAAATTAGAAACAAAGCCTATAAAGTACTCCACGTACGCATTCTACCTTAACCGTATCAGAACAGATCTTGGATCTAAAGAGAAATAGACTTCCTACTGCATACGGCATAGTAATATAAATGCCATTCTCAATAAGGCCTCTAACGCAGTTGTTAATTAGGTTATGTATTATAACCCTATAACCGAATGTTTAGCTAACGCCTACCTTAACTATTGAGTTAGATTTAACGTGCAGGATGCGTTCCTTGAGAGAGACCTATTAGCTAATAGTCTTACCTAAGCCTTTACACACATAAGCATCAGATGCAACCTGGAAGTACCTAAAGAGATTCTAAAGACGGAACTTAATAGGCTCCCTTCCGACCCAGAGATCATTAACCTTTCAAGAAAAGTAAAACAGATATTAATTAATATTTAGTAGGAATACAGGTTTATTAAATTTGCCTCTAAACTAGTTTATAATAAATACCGATAACTCCAGAGAGATCTTAGGAATACTGAAAAAAGTTTTTAAGATAAGATAACTAAAGTATACTAAGAGGCTTACTGCCGCCGCATTTATAATAAAGAGCTAGAGTAATAATTAAGTAGGATAATAGTAAATAAAAAAGCTAAGTTTATTATTTAATATTATCTAGAAGAACGGAATTAGTTACAGGCGATCTTATGTGATTTTAATATAAATCTTAATATAAAGTATATTATAGACTAGAAAATCTGTGCTATTAATCTTATAGTAGTTCTTATATCTTAGTAGGAAATATATTAGCTATACTTATTATAATCTTATAAAAATAGTTTTATAGAAGAACTTCTAGATATGATGTCTCTTTTAAAGCTTAAGAAAATTCCCTTTATTCTAAAAAGGATATAGTATATTTATTGTATTAGAGATGAAATATTATTATATAAAGACTATATACACACCTTCAGCCGCGTTTTCTATATAATAGACTATATTAAAAAGATTTATCTAAAATATAAGCCTGTAGGTAGAAAATTTATCTGCTATTATTTTAACTATAAGTCTTTAAGTAACTTCCTAAAAAATCTTAATAAATTTAAAAACTATATTTAGAAAGTTTATAGTATTAAGCTTTAAAAATAATAACCTTTATCTACTACTTTAACTTAGACGTTTTGTTTTATTTTTACTAGAATTTTCTTAAATAGTTACTTTCTTTAATCCTAAAGGCAAACTATTTATTACTTATTTTATTTATTCTTAATACTTTTTTTTACTAATATAGAGTTTTTATAGAACATGTGTAGAGATATTACGTATCTAAAGTTATTTTATAAATAAATAAAATTATTATATAGAAGTTACTACTTAGTAATCTCCCCACTAATTTAAGGGGTAAAGAGACGTAATTAGTTAAATTATTAAAAGTAATCTTCTTAATAATAAGCTATAACTTTTATAACTACGTTAATATATTAATTTAGCTGTGTATTTCTAATTATATATTATATAAACTTAATTATAGACGTTTAAGTAGAACCTAATTTAGATTCTATTCTAATATAAGTTTCTTATACAGGTGTATCTAGTAAGCTATATTAGAATTAAAGTTTTAGTTTTTTCTAATTTTATATTAAAATCTCTTATATGTTGCTGCTCTTTTTTTTTAGAAAATTTAAGTTATTAGTTTTCTCTTCTAATTTAATCTTTCACGCTGTATATTTTCCTTAGTTTTTTTTATTATAAAATATTATCTTTAACTAGCGCAACAGACGCTTATAATATTATTAAATATATTAATTCTCAATAATAATATTATTTCCGTAAAATAATAAGGATAATAGAAGATAAGAAGCGGACAAGGATAAAGTAAAAAATAATAAGAGAAAAAAAAGAAAAAAAAAGAGTTTAAAAATAGTCTATTTAAAACCTATATTTATAGATTATTAGGGTTTTTTAATAGTCTAACTTATACTCATACTCCTAAAAAAGGCTTTAAATTTCGTATATATAAAGATATTAATTTAGAGTAGGTTTTTTCACCTCTTTATAACTTTCCTTTAGATATATCTTTAAGAACTTAAGGACAATTAAAGAAAAGAGACAGAAATAATAAAAACTTTCCAAAAAGATAATAGATATTTACTAAAAATAGATATAATATTTACTAAGATTACTATGCTAATGTTTATATCTTATTACGTTAAAAAAAATCAGATTTTTAAGTTTAAATCTATAAATAAGTTTTAGCTAATATTACTAAAAGATATTATAAGCACGCCTACTAGCCACTTTATTACTATTTAGTTCTAAGAGTAAAATAAAATAAGTGTTATCTATTATTAATTTAAGTAACAACCATAAATATTACAAACCAGAAAAGAAAAAAAAGTTAAACTAAAAAGAAAAGAGGAAATAGCTAAGTATTGTATATTATAGTAGCTTTATAAAATAGTGTAAATATAAGCCTATATATCTTATTACTAATAGAAGAATAAGAGATGAAAATAATATAGTTAAAATAGCTCTAAGTATATAACTAGCTACCTAAGACATAAAATATTAGTAGTTAGGTAATATATTTTTATAGAAATAATTAATTTAATAAGTTTACTTATCCATGCTTACTAACCACATAATTCTTAAAAGAAATATCTAAAGATATTTTTATATAATATATTAGAAATTCCTTTGTTAAATACTTTTTCTACTTATATTAAATGCCTATTATACCTAACTCAAAAATTATGGGTTTGGTTTATTATGTTACTTATTTTTATATTTATCTAAAAATACCTACAGCTAATCACACTATAACTTACTAATTTTAATTAAGGAAATATTTTTAGATTTAACTTCTTATATAGCGAGACACCTTATATGCTGAGATAAATAAAAGGTATTTTAATTTCAGTAACTAGAAAACCTATATACATAATAAATATTACTATAATTTCATGAAAATAATTTAATATAGCTAATTCTAAATGCTTATAATTTATTTATTTATAAAAATTATATTCACGTCATTATCTCCGTGCTTAATTTATAAAGTATTTTTTTTATAATATAATAAACTTCTTTTTCTACAGCACTAACGTTAAGCCTTTATTATTTTAAATTTTTATAAAATAGCCTTATCTAAGCCTTGGAATTTTTTTTTAATACTAAGAAATTATTATTAGCTTTATGTGTGCTGTGGGGTGTAATTTTATATAAAATTACCACACTAATTAATACTTCTAATAAAAGTAAATTATTAATTTTTATTATTATAAAATAACCCCGCACATCCCATCTTATAAATTCTTATATAATATATTTTTATAATAATTAAATTTATAGCTATACGGCGCCTTATTAAGTTTTAAGTTATATAAAATATTTATATTAACTTATTAGCCGCTAGCTAAACTTAGCTAAGTATAATAACTTACTTAAAATTTAAACTATAAAAAAAGCTATAAATACTAGTAGCTAGTTCTTAAAAAATAAATAACCTTATATATACAAAAACAACATTTAGTTGCGATTATAATAATATATATAGTTAAAAAAATAATTTAAGTTCTGATTAAAGCTTATTTAGTGAGCTTATAGAAAGTATTAAAAAAGTATAATATTAGCACACAAAAAACACTATATTTACTAATATAAGTATAGAAGCTAAATGTTTAACTTAGTAATAAGACCCAGCTAATATAATATCATAAAGTAAATAGTATTTCTTATAAGGGTATTAATATAATATATAAGTTCTATACTTAAGTATACTCTATTATATCTATTTTTTATATTATTAAGCTGAAGACAATAAAGTTCATGCTAAAGTTTATAGCTTTTAAAATAAGATATAAAAGAGAAATTATAATAGACTTTCTTTATATAAACCTTAAAATAGGGGAGACACTGCGCTTAGTTAGTATTTTATTATTTTAATAGAAAAAAAAAAGTAAAAATATATAATAGAATAAAAGCTTATTAAATAAAGCTATATACAAATAAAAAATCATATATAAGTAATTATACTATAATTTTATAAATAAAGGTTTATAGTAAAGGCTTACTGTTAGTCTATTATTTATATAAATCTTATTTTAAGTTAAGTAAACTAAGACTTGCTAGAAACTTAATAATATTATAGAATATATTTTTTTACTAAGATTACACACAGCTACAGATCTAATATTATATAATATATATAGAATTATTTTTATTCTAATTAAAGGTATTAATTAGTATAGTAACGTTATATTTATCTATATATTATAGTAGTTATAAAGCTAATAATAACTTCTTACCATTCCTATAGAACTCTAGGGCTTAAATAAGAGTTATTTATAAGTTATAATATTTAATAAAGCTTAATAATAGTGCTGTAGTGAAGGAATTTTATTTTAGTATAAAAAGAAACTCTCCATAAAGCGGGCACGAAGGCGATAATGTGATTATAATTTTTAAAATAATAATAATTAACCATATTAAAGAGTAAATATAGTATATAATTAATATAAATTTATGAAAAATTTCAATGCGTGTATAGAGTATACGTTGTTTAAAATTAAAGTACTAATTAATTTTCTTATTATAAAATACTTTTTATTACGTAGAAATAAATATTATTTTATATAACTTAGAACTTAGTAAGGCGCTGCACAGCTATAGATTTAATTATTATAAAAATACATTATATAAAGATTTATAAAATAGGATATGCAGGGTTATTTTATATTAACTAGAATTAATAATTTACTTTTATTAAAAGTATTAATTAGTATAATAATTTTATATAAAGTTACACCCCACAGCGCGTATAAGGCTAATAATAATTTTCTAGTATTAAAAAAAAATTCCAAGACTTAGACAAGACTATTTTATAAAAATTTAAAATAATAAAGGCTTAATATTAGTACTGTGAAAAGAAAAGTCTATTATATTATAAAAAAAAAATACTTTATAAATTAAGCGCGGAGGCGATAACGCAAACGTAATTTTTATAAATAAATAAATTATAAATATTTAGAATTAGCTATATTAAATTATTTTTATAGAATTATAGTAATATTTATTATGTATATAAGTTTTCTAGTTACTAAAAGTTAAAGTACCTTTTATTTATTTCAATATATAGAGTATCTTGTTATATAAGAAAGTATATTATATATTTCCTTTAATAAAATTATAGTAATTGTTTAAGTTAAGTCTCATGTAATAGTAGTAATATATTAATTATTTTATTAGTAAATAAAGTATTTTTATTACCTAAATACACTAAAAAATAGCTAACTTATAAAATAACTTAAAAACTAAAATATTTACTCTAAAGGAAAATTATAGAGCTTAGATAATTTATTATAAGAAATTATTTTAATTATTAGTAATTATAGTAACAGCCTGTAATTTACGACTCTAGTAAGATAATAAATAGATTATAGATTGTTTTTTTAAACCTAGATAGCACAGATTAATATGTATAATAAAGAAAATTCTTAATATTCTTATATTAGAGATTATTAAGCCTTATAATTAGCTATAAAAAAGGCTATAAAAGTAGAAATACTAGAACTTACTATCTATTAGCCATATATTAAGTAATAATAAGCAGAATTCTATAGCTAAAATACTTAACTATTTTTAGTAATAATATACTTATATAAATCTAATATATACTCTAAAGCTCTTTTTTTTCTATATAACTCTTTCTTACTTAGTAGTTCTATTTCTTATCTAGTTCTATAATTATTTCTAAGAAAAGCTTATTAGTAAGTTTATTATTTATAGTATCTTATATTTCTTTATTTTCTATTATATTCTTTTCTTTTATAAATCTACCTATTAGTTTTACTAAATAAATTTTTTTTATAATATAGTAATAAATTCCAGAAGCTAAGTTAATAAAGATTAGTTTTATTTTAGTTCTTAATAAAATATTTAAGCTGCCTTATTTATAGATCTAAGATGTAGAGAATATATAAGATACTAATTTAATATAATAGTTTTAGATTAGCTAAATAATATCTTATAGTATTATACTATTTTATAGTATAGTAAAGGCGCTAAGTATTTTAAAGTTTTTTATAACTTATAATATTCTATATTTAGTTACTAAATATTAAAATAATAGCTTAGTAACATAGCAATAATTATAGTACTAAGAATAAACTATATATTTAAAATACTTAAATATTGAGAATTTATTATATAATTATAAAATTATATGTATATATATATATATATATAGTCATACACTCTAAGAATATAAACTATTATTATATATTAGCTATATATATTCTGTTACTTATATTTACTTTAGCTTAAAAGTTAATTATAAAACCTACTCTTTTCTTATCTAACACCATACTTAATATAAGGCTATAAAATAATATTTTTTCAACTATACTCTATAGAGTATTAAAACTAGTTAGGAAAAGCTTATACTAAGTATTTATAAATCTATACTAAAAGAAAGTCTTGTGTAAAAACTAAAAGCTAATTTTATAAATATCTATAGCTAGTTTAAAGTTAATAGAAACATTCTAATAAACTTTTTCTACTTAGAATATTTTAACTATTTATAAATAGATTACTAGTAGATATTTTAAATAAGTTGACTTAATATTATTAGAAAAGCATATTAGTTAGATTACTCTAATATATAAATAAATAGAATATAGAGTATTTTAAGTAGCTAGAGGTAGTAATTATTATAGATTATAATAAAATTACAAGAGCAGCTAAAAAGGTATTACTATAAAAAACATAATATAAAAAAATATACAAATAATACTAAAGAGTAAAGGCAAATTAGTAGAAACAAAACTTATAAATAAAACTACTTTAAAGTAAGTTCAAGTTCTATAAAGAGTAATACTTAAATTAGATAAATAGGTTAGATAACTAGCTATAATATAGCATAAATATAATAAGTGCTAATAAGAAAGATAAGTTCTTATTTTCTCTTATCTTTTTTAGTAGTATCTAATATACTGCTAATTAATATATAATATACATATAGAGAATTTTCTATAAATATAAAACATAAAATAGCTTAGAAATATTTTGGATTTTTTATAGTTACTCTAAAATTAAGATTTATACCTTAAGTAAAATAGGTTAATACTATTTTATTAAATCTTAACTTACTATATTACTTCTTTTACTTTAACTGAGTTTAACTAAACTTCTATTAAGTCTAATAAGTTATCTAATCTAGAAGTAAAGAAATCTAGTAATATTATATACTTAGTTAGAATAACTAATTACTAGTATAAATTACGTTAGTAAGTTAGTAATATATAATATTATAACTACCATCTCAAGAAAGTAAAAAAAGCTATTAGATAGATTCTAATATTATATTATTTAAATAAGATTTATAACGATCTATTATAAGAATAAATAAAAACTTTACTTATTAAAAGAAAGTAGTAATAAAGAAGAAGTTATAATAAGATTTTCATCCATAATTAGAAGTACATTTAGAGGATAAAAAAGTACGTAATAAATTTTTTAGAAATAAGAAATAGCTATTATAAAACTACGTAAAGTCTTAATTAATATATAATAACAAGTTAAAGTAAATAAATACTAGAAGAGAGAAATAGTAAAGATATCTCTCTTTATAAAGTTTAATAGCAATAGAGATAATTTTAAGACTTTTATAATAATAATAAACTTCTACTATTATTTCTACTAAGCTTTATTTATAACTAACTAGAATTAAATTTTAGTAGCTAGTATAAATATAATAGAAAGAACTATACAATATTTTAAACTACTTACTAGAAATTATTTAGTAAATAGAGAACTTAATCTAAAAGTAGTAAAACTTAGAAACTGTAATAGCAATATATAATAAACTTTTAAACACTATAAAATCTTTAAAAAAAAGATAATTATAGTCTTTAGGAAAATTAATAAAAAAATAAAAGTAATTTAGAAGCTTTAATAACTTAAGTAATAAACATTAGCAGCTAATTATACAGTAGAGTTTAAATAAATCTAATTATAACTTAATTAAATAGACTAATTATTAGTTATAATATACTATAAAAAACTAAAAAATAGAATTAAAAATAAGATCTTTAAAAGCAAAAGACTAAATACACTACTTAGAATTATTAAATAAGTAGTAACTATTAACAACTATTAGTACTAATAAGAGTAGGAGAAGAAAGTATAGATTAGACTAGTAATTTATATACCTAAAAAAAACAAAAAGAATACTTAAATATATAATGAAATAAATATTAATAAGATATTTATAGATAAGAAATAAGGAAAGTAAGTTAAAAAATAAATAGAATACTACGCACGTAGGGCTTATCTAGAATATAAAAAATAAAAACATTTCATTAAAGATTATAAGTAATAATAAGTAGATATTAAAAAAGCTTATATTTAAACTAAGGCATTAAAAGAAGTTAAGATAGCCATAATCTAAGTAAAATAAATATGAAACTAAATAACAAAAAAGGCCATTACATAAAGAATTTAATAAAAATAATATTAGATATATAAAAGCTATATATACCTTAAATAAAAATATAAAATACTATATTAGTAAGTAAAAGATTATTTAGTGGAGTAACCTAATAATATAATTTCTATAATATAAGAAATAGTAATCTAGTAACATAATACAAAAACTAATAAAGAAATATAAAGATTTTATAAGATTATAAAACAGGAAGGAGAATTCTTTTAAAAAGAAAATTAAAAATTTAAATAAAAAAAGAATTATAAAATAGAAAAAGAGTAAGAACTTATATCTATAATAATTATATAATAAGTATACTAGAGATATTGTTAGATATATAAATTAAAATACTATTTAGAAAAATACTATATTACTAAGCACTAGAAAGTTACTCTAAGAGATAAAATATACAAATACTAATAAATATTATAATTAGTAGAAAACAAGTAATATAGAGAACTAAGTAAATAAAAATTAGTTATATAAATAAATAAGATTTATAAGCAGATATTTATACTAGCTATAATTAATATAACGTATTATTATCCTATTAGACATCTAAAACTAGGATAGGATTAAAACAAAAAAAAGAAAAAAATCTTTTTATTAATACTATAAATACAAGATAATAATACTGTAAATAAAATAATAAAGTAAAAATACTAGATATATATAAATAATACTTATATTAGTTTAAATTGTAAATAGAGGAAACACGTTATACATATTAAAGAACTAAAGACTAAGAAAATACTATAGTAATTAATAAATAAGAAGAAACTTAACTTACAATAAGAATTAATTTATACAGACTTAGAAGATAAGTTATAAGACTTAAACTTAAATAAACACAAATAACTAACTTAGAATAAATGTTAGTTAGAATGTTACAGAATCATATAGAAAACTTACATATTAAGAATGTTTCTTAAGATAGAAATATAAGGATTATAGAGAATAAACTAAAAATACTTATAAAATATTTAATAAGAAAGTATATTAATTCTAAAAATGCCTAATCCACAGACCTAAAAAAGAAATACTAAAAAAAATAACTACTATTTAGGAGTTAACTATAGATAAAAAAACTAAAAAGCTAGTAAACTATAACTAAACTACTAAAAGACTAACTAAAGGTTAAAAAAAATATAACACTTATATACACATAACTAAACTAAAGGAAACATAAAAATAAGTTATATATAAATATATATATTAACAGTAACTAGATACTAGCACTTATAAATAGTAGGGCTAGCAAGACACTAATATTAAATAAGTAAATATAAAGATACTAGATATTAACTAAAGTTTTAAGTAAACCTATATAAGTAAAACGTATAAACAATAGTCTAGTAATATTTAGAAAAAATTTAATTAATCTTAAAATACGAAATATAACTATTATATTAAAATTATAAATCTAGATAGTAAGAATTTTATCCTAGGATAGGATTAGCTAGCATAATAGAACCTAATAATTAATTAGAAAAAAAAACTATAAGGAACAGAAATAAATACTATAGATAATAAGTAATAATATAAATAAAGAAAATAATACTTTATAAAACTAAATTCATTATACCAAAGGAATACTAAAAGGAATTTAGAGAATAGTTCTTTAAGAAAGCTAAAGACTAACTACTAGAACACTAGAACTAGAACTATAAAATTACTTTTAAGGAGAGAATGAATTTAAAACTAAAACTACTATACTAGTTATCTATTAATTAATAAGAGAAGCTATAATAATATCTGAATAATAATTTTAAAAAAGAATATATTTAAATAAGCAAAAGTAAGATTGCATTATTAATACTTTTTATACTAAAAAAGAATAGTAAATTATGACTATATATTAACTATAAACATTTTAACAAAACTATAGTAAAAAATTCGCTATTTTATACTACTAATATTAGAACTTATAAATAAGCTTAGAGGAGTAAAATAGCTTAGCCTCTTTAATATTAAAAATAAATATTATTAAATAAGAATAGTTAAAGAACACGAGTAGTTAACAGCATTTAAAATAAGATATAAGCTATTTAAATATTTAGTTATACTATTTAGACTTACAAACGCACTAGTAATATTCCAGATAATTATTAACTATATACTAAAGAAATATCTAGATATATTTATAATAACATACCTTAATAATATACTTGTATATATAAATAGAAATCTAGAAGAATATGTTAAGTATACTAAGAAGGTACTATAGAAGTTTAAGAAATATAAACTATATATTTAAATAGAGAAATATATGTTCTATAGAACAGAAGTTAAATTCTTAAAATACTTAGTATCTTAAGATAGAATAGTAGTTGACTTAGATAAAGCTAAAAATATTCTATCTTAGTTAACACTAATAAACACTAAAGAAGTTCATTCTTTTCTTGAATTTATAGAGTTCTAGTAATAATTTATTAAAAACTACTTAAAAATTACATTACTTTTAATAGAACTACTTAAAAAAGATTAATACTTTAAGTGAGAACAACAGGAGGAAAACACTTTTAAAATATAAAAAAAAAAATTCTAATAACCACTAATATTAAAAATATTTAATTTATGACTTTAAATAGAGATATATATAAACACATTAGACAGAGCTACTAGAGCTATTTTATTATAAATATAAAATAATAAATAAAAACACCTAGTAGACTTTTTATCTCATAAACTTACAACTATTAAGTTAAATTATGATATTTATAATAAAAAACTATTAGTAATAGTTTAAGCATTTAAGAAATAAAAATATTACTTAGAGGGAGTTAAGTATTAGATTATTATATATTCAAACTATAAGAATCTAACAGTATTTATAATAACTAAGAAGTTAAATTAATAATAGGTTAGATAATAGAAATTAGTTTCTACTTTCAACTTTTAAATACTTTATAAATTAGGAAAAGAAAATATAGTGGCTAATATACTTAGTTAAAGAGCAGACTATATAAGAGATATATCAGAAATCCATAATATAATACTTAAATAAAAATAAAACAGATTCTTAGAAAGCTTGTAAATAAATGTTAAAACAGTAGTCATTATTAAAAATACTAAAAAAAAAAATAGATAAGGGAATTTAATAAAAAACAACTATAATAAAATTTAGATTAAAAAATAATTTATATACTAAATATACTATAGGCTAAACTTATTAAAGACTAACACTTAGCTAAAATATATAGATATTAGGGAATTAAAAAGACTATAAAATAAGTCAACAGGCATTTCTAGATTCCAGAAATATAGAAAAAGGTTAGAGCTATTCTTTTAGAGTGTATTAAGTATAAAAAAAAATAAGACATTAAAATATAAAAAATATAGACTTATATAACTAATTCCTTTGCCAAACCTACTATAGAAATTAGTTATAATAAACTTTATTATAAAAATACTAATAATAACTACCTTTAGAGGCTAATAGTATGATATGATACTAGTTATAATAAATAAACTTATAAAGTACACATACTTTAAACTAACATATATAGAAATTAAAGTAAATGAATTAGTAACTATACTTATTAAACTATTAATAGTATAATATAGGTTGCCTTAAGAATTTATTATAGACAGAAATAAATTATTTATATTAATATTCTAAAGAATGTTTATAGAGAAGCTAGGGGCTAAATACTGTCTCTTAATAACATTCTATCTATAAATAGATAAATAAATAAAATGAATAAATTAGACATTAAAACAATACCTATGAATATACGTTAATAAATAATAAGATAACTAAATTAACTTATTACTAATAACTAAGTTTATATACAACTCTGTAAAGTTATTAACTACTAAAAAATTACTATTCTTTATAAACTATAGTTATAAGCCTACAGCTTACCAAGAACCACGAAAACTAAATAAGATATTAGAATTAATAAGAATAAAGATTAAGAAGTTATAATAACTTTACTAGAAAATAATAGAAAAGATTACTTAGAAAGGAGACTTTAGTAAATAATAATAAGATAAATTTAAAATTAAGGGACTAATCTTTAGAAAAGAAGATAAAATTTTTCTATTATAAAAAAATTTAAAAACTAAACAACTATTAAAAAAACTGGATTATATTAAATTGAGACTATTTAGAGTTAAATAATAAATAGAATCTATAAACTATAAACTATAACTACTTAAGAATGTAAGGATTTACTTAGTTTTTTATATTTTATAATTAGAACTAGTACTATAGAACACTAAACTATAGATAAAACTTAGACTTAAAGAAGATACTATTAAGTATAAAATCTACTAAATTCTAGACTACTAATAGTTTAGATGATAGTAGAAATATTTAGTTAAATAAAAAAATTACAGACCTAAGAATAACACGTAGGAGTTAGTTAGAAACTTAAAAAATAATTTAAAACTAATTAACTAGTACTATTAAATAAACTAGTAAACACTTACTTTAAAGCTGTATTTAATAAATATAGAAAATAGAAAATATAAAATGTTTTATTTAAAACCTTAAAAGGAAAATAAAGTAATACTAGATACTATAAGTTATAATATACTAGATTAATTCTAACGGTTTTACTTTTTCTTTTCTATTATATAAACTTTATTAATTGAGGTAAGCTTATGCTAGAATATTTTCTTCTTCTAAAAATCTATTTAAGCTAACTAGTAATAAAAATAAAGTTTATAAGACTTTATAGTAATTAATTTCCCTTCTATAGTACAGAGCTATTACTAAAGCTTTTTCTTATTATAATCTAACTAATTTTACTTAGACTGTAATATAATAAGATTGTATTTTATATTTTAATTAATATATTTGAAATATTATTTAGAAGCTAGATTTACTAGACAAATATAATTACTCTTTTAGTAGTAAGAATATAGGGATAGTGTTTAATAGCTATACTCTTAAACTTTTTTTATTAGAAAATAAGCTTATATTAAAGATAATTCCGCTCAAGTTATTTTTAGGATATTAGAAAGATAGAAAAAGTGTAAAGAGTTCTTATAATCTTAGCTTTTACATAGAAAACTAGTTATTTTTATATTATTTATAAAAAGAAGAACAGAATAACCTTTAGACTAAAGGCTTAGAAAAAGAGAATAATATTATAAACTATAATAAAAATACAAAAGCAGCTAAAAAGGCGTTACTGTAAAAAATATAGTATAAAAAAATATATAAGTAATACTAAAGAGTAGAGGTAAATTAGTAGAAACAGAACTTATAAATAAAACTACTCTAAAATAAGTTTAAGTTCTATAGGAAGTAATATTTAAATTAGATAAACAGGTTAAGTAACTAGCTATAGTATAATATTAATCTAATAAATACTAATAAGAAAAATAAGCTTTCATCTTCTTTTATTGTCTTTAATAGTATTTAATATACTTTTAATTAGTATATAATATATATATAAAGGATTTTCTATAAATATGAGACATAAAATAGCTTAAGGATATTTTAAATTCTTTATAGTTACTCTAAAATTAAGATTCATATCTTAAGTGAAATAGTTTAGTATTATCTTATTAAATCTTAACTTATTGTATTGTTTTCTCTATTTTAACTAAGTTTAACTAAACTTCTACTAAATCTAATAAGTTATCTAATCTAGAAGTAAGAAAACCTAGTAACGTTATATATTTAATTAAAATAACTAGTTACTAGTATAAATTACGTTAGTAAGTTAGTAACCTGTAATAATAATATTCTAAAAAAAGAATATATATTAGAATAATTTATTCTTATATATATTTCTACTAACTTTTTATGTTAGAAGTACCTATTATAGTAAGAGTAATACTCTTAGTACTAGTTTTTAAACTATAATTAAACTACTAAATAAGTATAAAAAGTAAAATCTAGTAAGTTTCTATACTTCTAAAAATATAATAATTCTATATAGTTAAAAACGTTTTATAATGTTAAAGTAATTATTTAGTATAGTTATAATATATTAAATAGTAATAGTAAAGTAGTTTGGTATATAAATATATTAGATAGTAATAGTAGAGTAAATTAGCTTAATATTAGTAATATAAATAATAATAAAAGCTTAAACTTATTTTAATTTACTAGAAAATAATAATAAAGATAATAATAAATTAAGATTAAAAATAAAATTATAGCTAGTCAAGCTCTTTTAAATCTTTTTATTATAATAGACCTAAACTTACCTACTAGCCTATTTATAGTTATAGTTATATATATATACTAATTTATTTTTAGGTACCTTTAAGTAACTAAGAATTTATACTAGTTAGTTATCTCTTTAGCTAAACCTAAATTAACTAATAAAATAATATAATTACTAGTAAAACTAGCTTCTTTTTAAATATAGTTCTAATAAAGTTTATTTTATTCTATAAATAGAGATCTAGATGTCCTACTTTATATATATAATAAAGTATTAATTTATAGAACACGTATTTAAACTAATAATACTAAGCTTTTATATACTCTATTTTATATAGTAATATACTAACTAGGTTGTATTCTACGTACTAAAAATATACATAATAATTATAGAATACTAAGTAAAGTTATGATACTTTATTTTAACTCTAGAATTTTTTTAACTCTTATATATAAAAATATCTAAAGTTCTTTTATAATTTCTTATATTTATAATATCTATTAATTTATACTATATCTACACTGTGCACGCAAGCTTAATTATTTAAAAAAATAAAATAAAAAGAGATTAAGCTTTTATACTCTTCTATTTAATTTCTAGTATTCTTAATTTTTATAGCTAAGTATCTTCTTATATTTTTCTAGTATCTACTAGTATATTTTCTCTACCTTATTTAGCTTACTCTAATCTATATAAAAAAGACCTAAGTTCTTAGCTATATAAAGTGTTAATATATAATTAGGTCTAAGTACTTTCTTATATTTTTTTAGTATTTACTACTATATTTTTTCTATCTTATTTAGCTTACCTTACCTGCTAAAGAGGTTATTTAAGTTATTAACTATATTAAGTATTAATATATAATTAGGCCTAAGTGCCTTTTTGAATTTTTTTAGTATTTACTAAAATATTTTCTCTATCTTACTTAGTTTATCTTAATCTATGTAGAGATTACCTAAGTTATTAATTATAATAAGTATTAATATATAATTATACCTAAGTGTTTTCTAAAAAAAATTTTGTATTTACTAAAATATCTTTTTTATCTTACCTAACTTACTTTAAGCTATATAGAGATTATTTAAGTTATTAACTGTATTAAGTATTAATATATAATTAAGCTTAAGCACTTTTTTAAATCTTTCTAGTATCTACTAGAATATCTTTTTTATCTTATTTAAGTTACTCTAATCTGCGTAGAGGCAGCTTAAGTTAACTATTATATTAAGTATTAATATATAATTAGGCCTGAGTACTTTTTTAAATTCTTTTAGTATCTACTAAAATATTTCTTCTACCTTATTTAGTATGCTCTAATCTATATAGAGGTTACCTAAATTATTAATTATATTAAGTATTAATATATAATTAAGCTTAAGTATTTTTTTTATATTTTTTTAGTATTTACTAGTATATCTCCTCTGCCTTATTTAGTTTACCCTAATATAAATAGAGATTACCTAAGTTAACTATTATCTTAAGTATTAATATATAATTAGGCTTAAGTGTTTTTTTAAATTTTTTTAATATTTACTAGTATATTTTCTCTACTTTATCTGGTTTACCTTACCTTCTAAAGAGATTACTTAAGTTATTAACTATATTAAGTATTAATATATAATTAGGCTTAAGTGTTTTCTTATATTTTTTTAGTATTTATTAATATATTTTCTTTACCTTGTCTAGCTTGCCTTAATCTATATAGAAAAGACCTAAGTTCTTAATTATATAAAGTATTAATATGTAATTAGGCTTAAGTATTTTCTTATATTTTTCTAGTATCTATTAGTATTTGTTTTTATCTTATTTAACTTACCTTACCTGCTGAAGAGATTACTTAAGTTGTTAACTATATTAAATATTAATATATAATTAAGTTTAAGTACTTTCTTATATCTTTTTAGTATTTACTAGTATATTTTTTCTATCTTATCTAGCTTGTCCTAAACTACGTAGAGATTACCTAAGTTATTAACTATATTAAGTATTAATATATAATTAGACTTAAGTGCTTTTTTATATTCTTTTAGTATTTACTAAAATATTCTTTTTACTTTATTTAACTTGCTTTAATCTGCATAGAAAACGCTTAAGTTACTAATTATATTAAGTATTAATAAATTATTATATAGGTTAGTTAAGCTGTTGTTAATAAAATTCTAATATTAATTAGCATACTAAATAAGCTACTATTTTATAATCTAATACTTAGAACTTTAGTTATTTAGTATATACTAGTTTATATAATTTATCACAAGCTTAATCATTCCAGTATTCTATTTATTATTTACTATATATATTATTTATAAGTGTATGTAGTTATGTATGCTGTATTCCTTTAATTCTATATTATTATTTCTAGACATAATATCTGTTTTAACTAGTGTATAGTTATAAAGTATTTTTACTATTTTATTAAAGCTAAGCTAGTCTTACGTTAGTTTTAAAAACTATTTTAAATTATTCAACTAACATTTCTATAGAAGCTTGAGTTAGATATTCTTATTATTAAAATATATTTATAGTTAAAAAAGCTTTACTACTAGCTTACTCTATTATTTAATATAATCTAGTAAAATCTCCTATATAGAATATAGTACCCTGTCTTTATATAAAAATAGCTATAAAGTCTTTTAGTAAAGCTAAAATCATAATTTATTATATAAATAAAAATACTTAATAAAATTAGTTAATACTTAGTAAAAATAGATACTAGCTATTATAAAAGTAAGTAGTAGACTATTTAACTAGTAGGCTAATTCACAAGCATTAGAGTCTTAATATAAGATTAGTAATAATAATAATAACAAAAAGTCTATTTACTACTACTTAGCTTATTTCTTTTTAATATATATAACAGAATCTCTAAACTATACTTAATATTTTAGAGCTTTTTTTATAAGAATAAGATAGCCAAGCCTTAACTATAAAGACCTTATAGTAATAATTATAGCTTCTTAGTATACTTTAGAGAGAAAAGGTCTAATATTAAAAGCTATTATATTATTATATTCTAGAAGCTTTAGCGTATTATAGTTATTATAAATTACTAACTATTAATTATTTCTAGAGTTACTTAGCTATTTTTTAACTGTTTTTATTATTTTATTTAGGTTATTACCTTTAGCAATAGCGTTTAAATAGACTAGAAATAGATAATTACAGAAAATATATTTTATAACTATTATAAAGCCTTATTTCAGTATATCTATATTCTTACTATTTAACTAGAATATAGTTAAATACTTATCTCTATATTATTTCGCGTAAGTTAATGTTAATTAAGTCTTATCTATTCTACTAAGGCTATACATAATAACTATTTTATAAAATTTATTATTCTTAAGTTTTTTATAGATTTTATTAAGCTTTTTATTTTAGCTAATAAAATGCTTAACTTTTGACATTTTAGTGCACTAAATTAAACATTAAATAACTTAATAGGCTTATTAGAGTAAACTATAAATAATTTACTATTATTACTATTATTTTTATTTATATATATTAAGGTTTACTAATTTAAGACTATATACTTATGTTAATTCTACCTTTTATATTCTACTATAAACTAATAATATTACCTGTTTTAGTACTTGGTCTTTACTGGTTGTTAATATAATCTTTTTATAAAAAAGGCCTTACTAAATAAGGCCTACCTAAATTAATAATAAACACTAAATTAATAATAAATATAATTCTATATTATATTATTATTACTATTATACTGTAGCTATAGCTAAAAAATCTTGTAAATTACCTATCTATAATTAATTAATTACTAATATTAATAAGGCAGTTAAATATCTTAAAATGCTACTAAATTTAAGTGTTAGGAGTTATATAAAAATAAATAATCTTTCTTACTAGTAGCTTCTTTATATTTATAAAAGCAGCTATAATAAGAAAATATGCTTTAAACTAAAATCTTTATTAACTAATAACTAGAAGCTAGCTCTTAAGTAGTTTCTTAATATAATTAATAATATTAGCTTTAATATACATAAGAATCTAGTTACCTAGTACTATAATAAAATTCTAGAGGTAGTATATAAGGGGTTAGGTAAGCCCTTATAATATAGTAAGAACTAGAGTCAGTACTAGCTTAAAGTTTATCTAAAATATTATTTAGTATAATTAAAGTTTCTTAAGATTCAGAGAAAGCTTATATAATAACTAGAGATAATTTAAAAGTAGTTTAATAAGCTAGAGACTATATACAAGCGCCTAGAGATTACTTTTAAGGATACCTAGAATATAGATAAATATAGCTATTAAATAGGCGTTATAAAGAATCAGTACGTATTTACTAAGCATAAAAGATAAGTATTTATTCCTATATTAAATAATTATAAGTAAGTTTCTTTTGTTGAGGCTATTTCTACTTATAAAAAGATAATTAATCCTATACTTATTATTAAGGCCTTAATAATTTTAGAAGCTTAGATAATAAATCTCTCTAATAACTACCTTATTAATATAAGCAATTCTGGCTATAATAATGATAAAATAAATTTAGATTAGATTAAACACTTTAAGAAAATAACTAAGGACTAAGTTAAGAGAATATAGAGACTTTTATTAATAAATAGTTATAAATCTTATTTTATTTAATAATTTATTAAGTACGCTGCTAGCTATAAAATCTAATTATTTATTTTATTACTATATACTATATATTTTCTTTAGTCTCTAGATATAGGGTGTTTTCAGCCGCTTAAGTAATATTATAATAAGTATTTTAACTTTACTTCACAGACAGGCGCTAAGGATATTATAAAAACTAATTTTTTTATAACTATAGCCTAAGTTTATTAAGAAATGTTTTATTTAGGTATAATTTATAGTAGCTAGCGGAGATCTAGTATTTACTTTTTTAATTCTCAGCTAATATTAAATAAGCTAGAGTAATAAAAAGTAGAGAAAAATATAATAATAATAAGTTATAAATTACTATCTATACAGGCCTCACCTACTCCTACTTTTATATCTTTAGATTTTAAAGAGTATTTAGATAAAAAGTATACTAGAATATCTTTAGTATATAATTAAGCCTAATAATATTTTTTTAAAGTATATTATAAAAGTAAGCGTCTTAAAACTTTTTTTTTTATTATACTAGTATTTAGTAAGCCTAGCTAGTAAATATCTCTTATTATTTAAATACTTAAATGTTAATATACTGTAATTAAGGACGCTATTATAGAGTAACTATTATTACTAATTATAAAAAGTATTTACTTAATTTTTAAAGAAGCTTTTATAATAGCTAGTAATATATAAAATTACTAATATAAACTCTTTAAAATACAGGTAGCTGAGATTGCTAGAGAGGAGTAATAAAAATAAAAGTACTAAATTATCTCTAAAAAAAAAGCCAATCTATATAAGCTAAGACCGTAAGATAGTTTAATAATATTAAATTAATAAAATCTAGGCTTTAAAGAAGTAGCTTAAGACTAAAAAGTTAAGAGAATATAATATTATATTAAATTAGTGGAAGTAGTTATATTCTATTATTTATAATTATACTAAGATATATTTTAAGTGTACTAAATTAAACTAGCTAAAAGAGTATAATATTAATTATTAGCTTTAAAACAACTAGCTTATACTTATAAAGAGATGTTAGAATAGAATAAAAACTAGAAAGCTTTATATTAGTAATAGAATATATAAAGACTTAAGCTCTAAAAGCTCTGAAGATAGTAATAGTAAGATAAAAAATAAATCTAATACAAAAAACAATATAAAGCTACTAGTAGATAAATAAATAATAAATTAAATTAATTATTACCTGCTACAAGCACATGAAATATTGTTAATTTAATAATTTAGAAATATTTATTATTAATTTAGTGTTTATTATTAACTTAGATAGGCCTTACTTAGTAAGGCCTCTTCTATAAAAAAATTATATTAATAACTAGTAAAAGTTAAATAGTTATTAGCTAAAGGTAGCTATTATAGACGGTAATAATAAAGTAGCTATAACTAAGAAGCTAAGAGAATTAATAATAATAGCTAATAAAGCCCTAAAATAAAAACGTATGTTTGAGTTAGAAAGAAAGAATTGTAAATAAGTATAAGATACTTTAGCATAAGCTAAAGTACAAACTAAGAAGTGAGAATAGAAATATGGAATTATGCTAGTAGATTAGAAGCAATAGCCTACGTAACTAAGCTAAGACTTAGTAGCTAAAAATACTAGAGATACTAGAAACTCTAACACCTCTAATATCTCTAATAGTATTTAATATACTAAACAATGGTATATAATGTATGCACGGAGGATTTACTATAAGTATAAGGCATTAAACAGTTCATAATTACTTTTAATTCTTTATAGTTACTCTAAAATCGAGATCTTATCTCTAAGTTAAGACTTAAACTTAAGTGAAATAGTTTAATACTATTTTATTAAATCTATTATATATTTCTCTTTTTATTTTATGATAAAGCACAAACTCTATTCTATTAAACTTAGGGCTATTTATTCCAGATACGGAAAGAGCTAGAAGCTTATTAAGTAACTAGTTAGAGCAGAATTACTAAACGCGAAATATACTATTAAGTAAAGGCAACTTATAATATTATAACTACCCTTTCAAAGTATAGAAAAAGACGTTGGATTGATTCTAATAATAAATTTCTAATTATAGTCTATAATAATTTACTACAAGGACAAACAAGAACTTTACTTATTAGAAGAAAGTAGTAGTAAGGAAGAAGTTATAGCAGAATCTTTATCTATTATAAAAAGTATATTAAAAGAAAGTAAGAGTATATAGTAAATTATTTAAGAATAAAAAGTAGCTATTATAAAGTTACGTAACACTTTAGTTAATCTGTAGTAATAAGTAATAGTAGGTAAAACTAGTAAAAAAAGAATAATAAAAATATAGCCTCCTATAAAGTTTAATAATAATAAAGATAAACTTAAAACCTTTATAGCCATAATAGATCTCTACTATTAGTTTAATTAATCTTTATTTATGACTAACTAAGATCGGATCTTGGTAGCTAGTATGAATATAATAGAAAAAGCTATAAAATAGTTTAAACCACTTATAAAGAACTATCTAGCTAAAGGAGACCTAAACTTAGGACTTATAGAACTTATAAACTATAATAGTAATATAAAAAGAACCTTTAATAACTATAAAAGCTTTAAAAAGGAAATGATTATAGTCTTTAAAGAAATTAATAAAGAAATAGAGATAATTTAGAAGCTCTAATAGCTTAAATAACGCACCTTAGCAGCTAATTACACGGTAGAATTTAAGTAAATTTAATTTTAACTAAACTAGGTAAATTAACCCTTAGTTATAATATACTATATAGGACTAAAGAATAGAATTAAGGATAAAATTTCCTAAGGAAAATGACCTAGCATATTTCTAGAAATTATTAAACAAGCAGTGACTATTAATAATTATTAGTATTAGAAAGAATAAGAAAAGAAAAATAACACTAAGCCTATAATTTATATACTATGAAAAAATAGAAAGGATACTTAAACCTATAATGTAATAGAAATCAACTAAGTATTAATTAAAAACACATAAATTAATAAGCGAAAATAAGATAAGTAAATTAAGGAATAAATAAATTAATATACACGAAAAGCATATCTTAGTTGCGGGAAAGAGAAATACTTTATTAAAAACTATAAATAATAAAAAGTAAATATTAAACAGGCTTATGTCTAAACTAAAGTACTAATTAAAATTATTATAGTCTAAGTAAAACTAGCTAGAGACTAGATAACTAAAAAGGCTATTATATAATAAATTTAGAAAGAGTAATATTAGATCTATAGAAGTCATATATATCTTAAACAGGAATATAAAATACTATATTAATAAATCAAGAATCAGCTAGCAGAATAAACTAATAATATAATTACTACTATATAAAAAGCTACTATTAGATAGTATAAGACTAGCTTTATAAAAAAAGCTAACTAATTCTATAAGATAATTTAATAAAAGGAAGGACCCTTCAGAGAAGGAGATCAGAAATTTAGATAATAATAAAATTATAAAATAATAAAAAGTAAAGAGCTAATATCTATAATAATTAGGTAATAAATAAGCTAAGAATACTACTAGATCTGTAAATTAGAATACTATATAGGGGAATATTATATTACCAAACACTAAAAGGTTATCTTAAGAGATAGGATATATAAGTACTAATAAGTACTATAAATAGCTAGTAATAAGTAGTATAAAGAACTCAGTAGACAAGAACTAGCTATATAGATAAATAGGATTTATAGATAAAGACTAAAACTACTTATAAGTTATGTAACCTATTACCACCTTGTTAAATATCTAGAGCTAGGATAGGACTAAAATAAAAACCTAGAAAAAAAACCTACTCTATTTATTTTATAAATATAAGATAAAGAAGCCGCTGAGAGAACTATATAAAAGAAGTACTAAATATATAGAAAAAAAACGTATACTAGATAAGAATATAAATAGGCAGCTTATACTATGCGAGTTAAAAAACTAATAATAAAATAAATACTAAAATAAATAGCCTAGAAATAAGAACTTAATACATAATAAAAATTAATTTATATAAATTCTAAAAAAGAACTTCAGGACCCGAAGACTAAGAAATATAAATAATTAGACTAAGATAAGTGCTAACTAGAATGCTAATATTACTAGGCTAAATACTATTAAGATAAATAGTTAGCTACAGAATTACACGCTAAATTAATAACTAAAGAATATTTCTTAGAATAAAAGTACTAAAATTATAGAGAAGAAGTAAAAAAAAAGCATAAAATACTATTATAAAAATAATATTAACTCTAATAATGCTCTATTTATAGACTTAAGAAAAAAACACTAAGAAAATAACTACTACTTAAAAGTTAACTACTAATAAAAAACTAGAAGGCTAGTAAGTAATAACTATACTGCTAAAGAGTTAATTTAAGGTCAAAATATAGAAGTTATCACTTAACTATACACGACTTAAATAAAAACACGAAAATAAGCTATATATAGATATATATATTAATAGCTTTTAAACGTAAGCGCTTGTAGACAGTAGGGCTAGTAAAATACTTATATTAAATAAATAAATATAGAGATATTATATCTTAACTAGAGTTTTAAATAAACCTGTAAAAGTAGTACGCGTAGATGATAATCTAATAATATTCAAAAAAAATCTAATTAATCTCGAAATAAAGAATATAACTATTAAGGTAGTAAGTTACACAAATAACTGCCGCATTAAGATTATAAATCTAGATAATAAGAATTTTATATTAGGATAGGACTAGCTAGTATAATAGAATCTACTAATTAACTAAAGAATAAAGTCTATAGAAACCAGGAAAAACTACTATAAATAAACGTAAGCTATAATATAAATAAAGAAAATAACTCTTTATAACACTACGTTTATTGTGCTAAACGAATACTAGAAGGAATTTAGAAAATAGTTTTTTAAAGAAGCTAAAGACTAGTTACTAGAATACCAGAACTAGGACTATAAAATTATACTTAAGGAGAGAACGGATCTGAAACCAAAACTATTATATTAACTATCTATTAATTAACAAGAGAAGTTATGATGATATCTGAATAAAAATTTGAAAAAAAGATATATATAGAAAAGTAAGAGCACTATAGCATTACTAACACTCTTTATACTAAAAAAGAATAGTAAATTAAGGTTATATATTAACTATAAATATCTTAATAAGACTATAGTAAAGAATTATTATCTTATACTCCTAATATTAGAACTCATAAATAAACTCAGAGGAGCTAAATGGTTTAGTCTTTTTAATATTAAGAATAAATACTATAGAATATAAATAGCTAAAGAACACGAATAGATGACTATACTAAAGACAAGATATAAATTATTTAAATACCTAGTTATGCTATTTAGACTTATAAACGCACTAATAACATTTTAGACAATTATTAACTATATACTAAGAAAATACCTAGCCGTATTTATAATAGTATATTTTAATAACGTGTTTGTGTACACGAACGGAATGTTAAAAGAACATATTAAGTATACTAAGAAAGTATTATAAAAGCTTAAAGAACACAACCTATATATTTAAACGGAAAAATATGTGTTCTATAGGAAAGAAGTCAAATTCTTAAGATACCTAATATTCTAAGATAAAATAGTAGTTAACTCTGATAAGGCTAAAGACGTTTTATCATAACCTATACCAATAAATACAAAAAAAGTTTATTTTTTTTTTCGGATTTACGGGCTTCTGCTAATAATTTATTAAGAACTACTTAAAAATCATAGTACCCTTAACAGAATTGCTTAAAAAGAACTGATAATTTAAGTAGAAAGCTAAGGAAAATAAAGCTTTTATAATTCTAAAAAGAATGTTCTAAGAATTATTAATATTAAAAATATTTAATTTATGACTTTAAATAGAGATATATGCGGATGCATTAGACAGAGCTATAAGAATTATTTTACTATAAATATAAAATAATAAATATAAACATCTAGTAGAATTTCTATCTCATAAACTTATAACTACTAAATTAAACTATGATATTCATAATAAAGAATTACTAGTAATAGTTTAAGTATTTAAGAAATAGAAACATTACTTAGAAGAAACTAAGTACTAAATTATTATATATTTAGATTACAAGAATCTGACAGCATTTACAACAATGAAGAAGTTAAATTAATAATAAGTTAAATAATAGAAATTAGTTTCTATATTCGATTTTTGAATACTTTATAAAGTAGGAAAAGAAAATATAGTAGCTAATATACTTAGCTAATAAACAGACCATATAAAGGACATACCAGAAATCTATAATATAATACTTAAATAAAGACAGAATAGATTCTTGGGAAGCTTATAAATTAATATTAAACACGTAGTCATTATCAAAAACACCTAGAAAAAATAAATAAGGAAATTTAATAATAGATGATTACTATAAAATCTAGACTAAAAAATAATTTATATACTAGATAAACTATAAATAGAGTTAATTAAAAACCAACACTTAGCAGAAATGCACGGATATTAGGGAATTAAAAAAACTATAGAATAAATCAACAGACATTTCTAGATTCCAAGAATTTAAAGTAAGGTTAGGAAAATTCTTTTAGAATATATTAATTATAAAAAGAATAAAGTATTAAGATATAAAGAGTATGGACTTATGCAACCTATACCTTCACTAAATCTACTATAAGAATTAGTTATAATAGACTTTATTACGGGAATACTGATAATTACTACCTAAAGAGACTAATAGTATGACATGATACTAGTTATTATTAATAGACTAATAAAGTACGCTTACTTTAAACTAATCTATATGGAAATTAAAGTAAATAAACTGGCTACATTACTAATCAAAATTTTAATCGCATGATATAAAATGCCACGAGAATTTATTATAGACAGAGATAAATTATTTATGTTAATATTCTAGAAGACGTTTATAGGGCAGCTAGGAGCTGAATATTGCCTCTTAATAGCGTTTTATCTACAAACAGATAGACAAACAGAATAGATAAACTAAATATTAGAATAATACTTACGGATGTATGTTAATAAGCTATAAGATAATTAGATTAACTTACTACTAATAGCTAAGTTTATATATAACTTTATAAAGTCATTAACCACGGGAAAATTACTATTTTATGTGAACTATAGTTATGAGCCTACAGCTTATCAAGAGCCACAGAAACTAGATAAAGTATTAGAATCTATAAAAAGGAAGGTTAAGGACCTATAATTACTTTATAAAGATATCGCATAGAAAATCACCTATAAAGGCAATCTTAGCAAATAAATTAAGGATAAATCTAAGGTTAAGGGACTAATCTTTAGGGAGAGAGATAAGGTTTTCTTAAAGAAGAAAAATTTAGAAATAAAATAACCATCACGAAAACTGGATCACGTTAAATTAGGACCATTTAGAGTTAAATGATAAATAGGACCCGTAAATTACAAACTATAACTACCTAATAATACTAGAATTTACCTGGTTTTTCATATTTCAAAATTAGAACCAGCACTATAGAATGCTAAACTACAGATAAAACTCAAACTCAAGGAAGATTATACTAAGTATAAAGTCTAATAGATTCTAGACTACCAGCGGTTTAGTTGTTAGTGGAAGTATTTAGTTAAATAGAAAGAATATAGACCTAAAGATAACACCTAGGAGCTAATTAGGAACCTAAAGAATAGTTTAAAGCTAATTAACTAGTACTATTAGGAGCAGCAAAGACTTACTCTAAAGCTAAATCCAAGGAATATAGAGAATATAGAATATTCCACTTAAAACCTAAGAAGGAAGGCGAAGCGGGTTGGGAGGAAGCCACTACTATAAATTATAATATATAAGCTTCTTAACCTTAAGAATGAGCTTCTATCTCTTTAAGAGCTTAAACCTTATAGATAGAAGCTATCTCTTAATCAAATATCTTCTTCTCTTTAGAATCTAATTTCGCTAGTTTGCGACGAAGACGTAGGGTGTAGGAACAAATCTTAAAAGCCTCCACCTCAGTTTTTTCAAACTAATAACAAAGTTTTTCCTTATCGTGATTAATACGATCCTATTCTGGCTGTAAGATAACTAAGTCACATTTTATATTATAATTATTACAAGCGGAATAGTGACCGGAACTTAGATTCATAAGGCAATTATTACCTTAATAGGTACAGTTTAAGTAGGGTGTTAGCATGTAATAGGGTTTATTACAAATCTAAGAAATTAAACAGTAAGTATATATTAGAGACGACTTAAGACGTGTTATTATTAGAGAGCTAGATAGGAAAGAAAGGAAGTTAAAAATCTTATAGCCTAAAACACAAGGTGGAAGACTAGCTGCCTTTATACTACCTATAGAAAAAAAAAACTATCTTCTAAGACGAAGACTTAGAAGAGGGGGATAATGTTACGGATAGTAATAATAAGGCAGCTATAACTAAGAAGCTAAGAGAATTAGTAATAATAGCTAATAAAGCCCTAGAATGGAAACGTATGTTTGAGTTGGAAAGAAAGAATTATAAACAGGCACAAGACGCTTTAGCACAGGCTAAAGTATAAGCTAAGAAGTAAAAATAGAAATATGGAATTATGCTAGTAGATTGGAAGCAGTAGCCCACGTGACTAAGCTAAGGCTTAGTAGCTAGAGATGCTAGAGATACTAGAGACTCTAATACCTTTAATATCTCTAATAGTATTTAATATACTAAACAATAGTATACAATATACGCACGGAGGATTTACTATAAGTATAAGATATTAGACAGTTCACGATTACTTTTAATTCTTTATAGTTACTCTAAAATCGAGATCTTATCTCTAAGTTGAGACTTGAACTTGAGTGAAATAGTTTAATATTATCTTATTAAATTTATTATATACCCCTCTCTCTATCTTATAATAAAGCATAAACTCTATCCTGTTAAACCTAGGGCTATCTATTCCAGATACAGAAAGAGCTAGAAGCTTATTAAGTAACTAGTTAGGGTAAAGTTACTAAACGTGAAACGTACCGTTAAGTAAAGGCAACTCATAACAGTAGCCTAATACTATTTTATATCTAGTATCTAATTCTAACCTAAATTTAACTATGTGAATGTAATCTGTATGTATAATAATAGGCTTAGTATTAGTAACTTCTAGTATTATAGTAAACGTTTAAAAAATAATCTAATTATTTTAGCAGCTACTATATACTAACAGTCTTATAACTTACTATAATTAAGTAATCTGGAACTGTCAGAGTAGCATACTCCTTGAAAGCAAATTTAATAACAAAATTTCTGCTGATTAGCCTATACTGTCTGAGCTACTATTAGAGCTACTTTAAGTCCTACTTGAGATATTAAAGCAGCTAATCATTAGCTGCCATGAACATAAATGTAATGTTAGCCATTAGTTTACCAAGCACCACACTGTTGCTGCCTTAGTGCAGTGTGCCTATAAACATGATTCTATAAGTTAATAGCTTAATTAACTAATGCTCTTTAAAAGCGCCTTATTAAGTAGCATCTGAATAGATAAGAGCCTACGTCTATTAGCTATACATAGAGACAAACATAAAATAGCCATCTTATGCTCTTGACGACAATTCCGCCCAAGCTGTGCGCGACGAAGATAATCGGGCGCCTGCTTGTCTACTCATATCCCTCAGTCGTTGTTATCATGCATCTCGTTTATTGCGTACCTTCGTTAACTGTCTTTTCAAGCACAGGTCGGCCACCAGCGATCTCGCATGATCGTAGAGGTATTGGCAGCTAACTCGAGAGCCGCTGTGAGTATTCGCATCATAGCCCCAGGTCATTATGCGCGCATTTGGGAGGTCTTGGGGGAGGAGGTCGCGGAGCCAGTTAACGCCGTTGCTTGCCGTCCAGGTCTTGTCGCGGTGTCCGTTCAGGCCATGGACGGCGACGATGCTCGAGTCGTGTAAGCTGCTGAGAGAGGGTTACATAGCATAGCGGGGAAGCAAACGTACTCAACGATCGGGTTGATGCCCTCAGCTACCACCCGCAAGCCTTGGGGAGTCCCAGATGCCCGCTTAGCCGACTCGGCCGACGCTGATGATGTGGAGGGTTCTGTAGGGGTCTGCTTGAGTCAGCATGTATCACATGGAGAGAGTGGCCTTGGGGAATGTGCCTTTGCTTTGCTGCTTGATCGGAATGGGTTGAGGAGCCGTCGCATCGTGCTAGGAAGAGACTAGGGTTTGCTGTTGAGGGAGACCAGCGGCACAGCACATGACGGATGTCTCGAGGTAGTTGAGGACGCCGACTGCGGCATGCCGGCGATGAGGCTCCGAGGCGCTGTTGTCGTCTGCTGTCCTTCCGCCTGCTCTGCCCGCTCAGCCAACTGAACCGGACTTGCTAATGAGAAGCATGCACGGACCATGCCTCGGATCTCGTCCCATCGCTCCAAACTCATCGTCAACGTCTTGTTTAGGAAGCTTCAACTGCGTCCCATACTGTCTACTGGAGGTTGGACTATTGGGCGAAGAGGGCGAGCCGTCAACCGCAGCATTGATAGACGGACTTGTGGCTGCAGCGCTTACAGGACGGCTTGGTGATTTGGATTGGGCCACCAAGGACTATATATCTACTGCCGGCTGAGATTGATCTGCAACTTCTGCTGAATAGCCTTCTGGTAGGTTGGAGATTGGCTTGTATTGGACTGTAAATCCGTTCTTGCCCGTTTTTGTAAAAATCGCTCGTGTCTCGCCAATCGCATAGAAGTTCGGAGGAGTGACAGGGCCAGGAACAACTCTTTCGCGTACTACAAGCAGCGGAAACTCGAACAAAGATCAAAAGCCGCCAATGGGGCGTCTCCGGATGCTCTGGGCCTTCAGCCTATTGGAGTCGGGGTAACTCTTCCCCTCTTCTCTCGATTACGTGAGACGCCAGAACATCAAAAATGGAAAACCCGCGCTAAAATTCTCGTTGATGAAGAGTGCATGCAGCAAATACCATTTCCGCAGTTAGAGTCGAGCTCCGCTTTATTTTACTTGTCTCTGTAAAACTGTCTGTATACCGTTCGCATGTACGACTGAACACACTGAAACTAAAAGCCCCTAGATTATCTGCTCCAACCGGTCAGTGTCGTTCACGACGTGTGTCGCCCTACACTCTGACAGATTGAAGTGTAACGTCGAATTGCTCCGGCTGTAACATGTGTTATCAGGACGTCAGACGGTGGTCAAACTGTGGGTGCACCATCTGATGGAGGTCACATTTGGCAGCATGAAGTACTCATAAATATTGTCATCAGAGATTGAATTGTTGTTAATGCCGAAAAAAGAGTGCTATCGTACATAATGTAAACGAGTGAGATAACCTCTGACAGTGATTTGTAAGCTGTATCAGAATTGACAAGGGGGGTCGGTGGTGATACTACTCTGTTACACAAGGTAGCAAGGTTGTCCATGGCAGTTTCGCCAATAATATCGACGTTGGCGTTAACTTCAGCGACATTATCGTTGCGAATACTTAGTCAAGTGCTTCTCTCTTGCGTTGCGCTCGAACACTTTACCTATAACGACCCAAGTAACTCTCGATTTAATTTGTATTCAATGCTCTGTAATCAGCAAAATCTGGATTCACGTATTTCTAAACGACCTCACCCTCTATCGTCACTTTAAAGGTCCTCCTAGATTCCGCCTCAGTAATTAGTGTAACATATTTCCACCCTTGAGCCATTGTGCACCACCCATAACGGAGTGAAGAACGTCATTGGTGCGGATGAGTCACGTGACCATTCAGGCCATATCACAGCGTCGCTGTGTTGTGGCCCGTGCAAAATCACATGTGTTGATGCAAAAGATGTAAGTAAAGAACGATGCAATCTGAGTTATGCTTCCTGTCGCCAAATATAATCTTCAAATCATTTCTCATGTAATCCGACTATGCATTCATCCGGAAAGCTAATCAAGCTCCCACTCCCTTGTTAATGGGCTGGGTGTTCTGCGACTTACTTCGCATTATAATAGCCTATCAACTTCCGTTTAGACACGTCTGCCATCGTTCAGCCTACTTAGCCGCATGCCAGCTGACCTGCATGGTACCTTCGCAAAATTTCCAGCCTTATGTGGTTTGTTCATATTATCCGTTTCATTACCGTAATGTGTACCCCTGCAGCTCAATATCCATTTCATCACCCTTAAATCTGTTCCCGTAGCGCGATCCAGGCTTCGAAGATAGTTAGCGTAGTTAAGATTGAGAGCGGAGTATTGAGACTTGCATAGAGTTATCAGGCCGAACCGGCACAGCTAAAAGCTTAACAAGAGATTCGGTTGATCCATCGAAAAGAATCTCTCTGAGTTTGCCTCCAAAATTTAAAACTTCATTTGCTCTGGGAGCCGTAATTACCCAGGTTTGCCCCATTTCAGAAAAGCGATAGAGAGGTGGTTGTAGATCCGCTTAGTATGTGAGGTAGGTCGCGTTTCACGAACGCGTCTAGGCTGAAGCTGGCAAAAAGGCCCAGACCATTATATTTTGCGTGGCGAGCGGTTGAGCGTTTGATGGTTAGGGTAATTGTAGAGAGAAGGCGCATTGTACGTGGTCTTCGTGGTCGCCTGAGTTCAGACGGTAGAAGCCGGCAGCGGCGAGTTTCATTAGGGAGAGGTGTTAATAGGGCCAGTTGGTGTACGAGCTTATACGGGAGGATATCGTTTTAAAGCTAGAGACTGGAGCTAATGGCGAAGGTATTGGTGGAGATGTAGCTGGGCATAGTAGGAACGGTGATTCAGGAGATCGCGGTGATACAGGGGAGCGTGTTGGGGTTAGAGAACGAGAGTGCGAAGGAGGCTGTGATAGCGAAGAGAAAGGATTCTTATCGTCTGTAAAAGAGGGCCCTTCTTCCCCTCTGCAGTATTCAATCATGTCTTTAGAGCCATCCTCTCGGTGCTCATCCGATTCTACTACAATCTAGCGCGACTGCCAATGCGATTACAAGGTTTACAAACAATCGTCTGGTCTCACAGGAACAGCGCCAGGACCTAATCGTAATATGTTGGGGGAGGCGGTTGTAGGGGCTACACTGTAACATTTTTCAGTATCTGTGCCTGAAGCTTCACTATCCTCGCCGAGTGCCGGTCAGCTCCCTCAAGGATATATCTCAGATGTGAATACGCAGCCGTCTGCACAGTGCTCTCACAATCTGGAAATCTAATAAAGAGTTTTTTCCTCAAGTCATGAATATCCCCTCAATTCTCCCACCTGAGGTTTTGGGACAGGTAGTCTGAACTACTGATTCCTACCCCACTCGCTCTTCTTTCCTGTACCTCTTTAGCGGTCTCAGCCACTTGACGGTCATGAACAAGGTCTGCCCTTCTTTGTTGATATGCTTTGCGGTTTGGACATATCACGCTGAACGCTCCGCTTTAAGCGGCCTCTATTTACGCTCTTTATTGCCGGCGACCGTACTTCTGGCTCTTAAGGCTCTGCTAACAGAGGCGTTAGCATCTGTATTGGCTTAGGAGTCCTTTAATAGAGACGTTTGACTGTATCGAATGATGCCGCGATCACGGCATACAATCATTGCTCTCTTTCCGCGATTCTAGTGCTGCGGCGGAGGGGTTTCGTGGCTGTAGAAGGCTGCAGAGCATCTAAAGTAGACTTCTTCCTACTCCGTAGCGAAGGGCCTGGGCCGGAAAACCCGCCAGCTTTCATTACTGCAGTAGTTTTAGAGCCATTTCCGGTTGCTGCTGTGTCCACAGAGTCAGACGTCTTGCGGTCGGAGAGACCCCGGTTTCGACCGTTATGTCTTAGCCGCTTAGATAGCCGTTCTTTGTCAACTGCGTCATGATTGCGCTTACGTCTCGCACCTCCTTGGGAAGTGGAGGCTATGCGCGTTCTGCGGTCCGAGATCGTGGGATTCTCCCTGCCATCACTGTTCTGGTCTGTTGGACCCTGTCCTTTACTAGGTTTCAGTCTCCTCCTGCGACCCCTCCCGTTCGAGTCGTTTCCGGTCGTGTTGGATTGCTTCAATTCAAGCTCGATCAAAGGGACTTGCTGTAGCATCCATCGTAGTAGTATACTATGACGTTCTGCATTACGCTTGGCGATCCGGATATTCTTTGTACGCTCAGTGAATTCGTAAATGAGATTATGTCGCCTTTTGACTGAATGATAGTCCTTCTCTGCCGCGTCCAGCTTGGATTGTGCTTCTAGTTGCCTTTGTTAAGACTCTTTTAGGGAGCGCTTAACGGATCGTGGAACAGCCGATTTTGCCGATTCCACAGCCTCCTTAGCTCTGTCTTCTTCGCTCTGCTCCATAAACCCAGATTCAATACTGCATATAAACTCCTCCGTCTCAAAGGGCCTCAATACGTTCGCATCAACGAGCTTCTTCCAAGCGTCGTCAAGCCGTTGCTATTGACGCTTCGAAAGTGCGTACTGGTCGTACCACCAGTACTCATAGCCCAGGTATTCGATCCATGTCGTCAACTTGTCTTGCCGAGCCGGATCCTCGTCGAGCTGAAATGTCCGCGTGAACCCATGTTTTGTCAACCGGTCCTTCACCGCTTTAACATACATCGGAAAGCGCCCTTCTTCTCTCGTCGCGGGTTGTTGGCGCCCGACGAAAGATTCCCATGTCCTATATTGTCCTGAGCCAATTACTATCTGGTCATCACGATAGTTCTCCTTCTTGCGCCGCCAGATATATTGCCAATCGTTTTCATCATCGATACTACGCCCCGCGAATGTTACATTAGTGTACCCTAACAACCTTAGATGCCTGCGGCCTTGTTCCCAGTCATCTCGCTAATGATCATAATCACTTTGCCCCCTCGCGAATTTTTGGAGCCTCCGGAAGTCTTCCCACCTTGATAATTGGCTCATAAACACCTCCCAATCCGACACAATTTCTACTGCACAAGGCGGGAACGTCCCAGTCACCGACATTCGAGAGGTCCTGGACAGCGACAATTTCGTACGACCAATTTAAAAGATGTGCTTTCCGGAAGATGTTCCTTGCCAGTAATAGCGAGCGAGTTAATACCAGAGGTCCGTTTCCGTGCCCAGTACGAAGTAGGTCCACATGTGGACCGCTTGAAATGAAAATAGAGACCCGGTAACGTTGCGACAGTTCTTCACCCACGCACATGAATACCTCCACCGCCTTCAAGACGAGATCAAACAAGTGAAGGATGAAAATGCGGCAGACCTAAAGAACGACACCTCTGAGATGTGACTCAGAATACAGCCCATTGCTCTCGCCTTATACCCATCATACATGTATCTAAATGTACACTACAAGTCTCCTCATGACCTAAGTCCCCGTTATCATTTCTCTCCGGTGCATTGTTTCTAGTAGGGCACTCTGTACACCAGGTCCTTCTAGTCCGAATGAATTCCATGAATACCACTGTGTTACAACTTCAACTTACATCCATGTATAGGTGGGGATGCAGGATATATGCTAGGCTTCAAGCGGCTAGTGCTAAAGCTCACCTCGCTTGAACCTTCCACCACCACCGCGGAATCTGCTGCTCGTCCATCGACCCGCAACGCTCTAAAGGTCGGAGATACTGTGACCTCAGACGGTACATCGCAACGAGCTGTCAATATCGATCGTCATGTTCTCAATGGCTACTAGCACGATAACGCGTCTCATGCATGTGGAGATTCGTTCTCACTTGCAGCGTGGCTGAGCGATGCATAGCCATGACCAATGGCGCTATCAAACCACCCTCCTCGCTCCTTTTCCTGTGGCTGAGGTCGCGAACTCGAGGAGCCATATAGACGTCTGGGTATCGAGTTCTTCTACAGTCCCTTTCATGTCTAGTCGTTCATAATGCCTGTTGTCCATTGGTCTTCACCCCCTCGGAATGGCTGACGACAGCATCTACACGCCTCTCCCTCCAAAATCGCACAGTATCCGCCTCCTCTACCTTCTTTGCGGTCGCTGGCAAGACGAAATATGCTGCACCCTTGGAGAGTGGTCAATCGCCGATGCCCGAAATCGTTACGTCACGATCTCCTATACCTGGGGGAATATCGAAACGACGAGACAGCGCTTCATAACGTGCAATGCGCGTCAGATACCCATATCCGATAATCTCTACACTATCCTTCGACGCCTGCGGCGGCCCGATAAGTTCGTATTGGTTTGGGCGGACGCGTTGTGCATCAATCAATATGATGCTTCTGAGCGTACACACCAAGTGGGTTGGATGGGAGAGATATACAAGAACAGCTGTGAGACTATCATATGGCTAGGCGAGCAGCAGGAGGACGATGATGTCGGAGAGCGGTTTGCGGACATTTGCATAACACAAGAGGACAAACGCATAGCGAACTTGGGAGGTCCGCCTAGAATTGCCTGGCAAGGTGATTCGAGAGATCGCAGGTTGCGAACGAAGTACATGTGGGATTACGAATACTCCGAACTCATGGCTAGACACGACCCGTACTCCCCTAACCCGGAAGTCTACAATCCACGCAATGACATCTTTGGGGCTTTCTGTCTCGTACATAGCCTTGCTCATGGGACCTCCAGCCTGGCTATCGACTTTCTGGGGGTCGACATTACGAGACCGTTCATGTATTCTCGAGGAGAATACAAGGTCATAAATCATCGTAGAGAACACAAGAACCTCGCAATGCGAGATTCGCGGTCTGAGAGAGTACGATCGGGATTACAGAGACTTATGTCCAAACCTTGGGTAAGTCATCCGACGCTGTGTAACTCCCCGCCTGAATTTGCCTAACGGGTAACAGTGGACTCGAATTTGGGTTATCCAGGAGACTATACTAGCGCAGAAGGCCACAGTACGTTACGGACTGTTGTCTGCACCTTGGACCATGTTCGCCAATGCTGCTGCTCAATTCAAGAGGGACCACCACAGACTATACTTAGATTTAGCAGGGACGTTGCCGGATACAGAATTGCTTAGCCGCTTTAGCAACACAGTTCTACAGATTGACAGCACACGCCGGCGCTACAGGGACGAATCCGACATGACACTGCTCAGTCTGCTCTGGAAGTATCGTTCGCTTGAAGCAAGCGACAAGCGCGACAAGGTCTATGCATTGGTCGGACTCACCACCAATTGGCAGGGCAAAACACCCCTTGCTCCAAACTACAGCCTCGACGTTGGATCTACCTTTCTCCAGACATCTCTAAGTACAATACGACGGTCGGCATCGCTTTCGATCCTCGCGGGCGATTTCAGCGCAACCCTTGGCCGTAAGCGATTGAAGGGTATTCCCTCCTGGGTCATGGACTGGGCGCTTCCCTGTCTACAACTAGAGGTTGACAGGGTCAATTCTCTGAGCATGTACAACGCAAGCGGAGGACTCAAGGCACCTATACGTTTCCATCATCTACATTCAATATTGGAGGTGGAAGGAGCATACATTGACGACGTCGTATCCGTTGGCGAAGTCAGTCGGCACACGCAAATCACGGACACACTCCACGTTATCCGTGAGTGGAAGTTCCTGGCAGGTCAGATCGCAGAGCGGTTTCCCTCCTATCCCAACGGAACCACGTACCGGAAAGCATTCTGGAGGACGCTGATTGGCGACATCGTTCACACCGGCCATCTAGCAAACTCAGACACAGACCTACCGTATCGTCGTGCGACGAAAGCTGACTTCGCGGCATACGACGCGTGGCGAATGTGGGCTCGCTGCATATCACGCGACACCATTGGCCGTACAGCAACCTTCACCCAGCGAGACCTTGACGAAGGTATTTCGGCAATACACTACGCTTTGAAGACCGCCACTGCTTCTCGATGCTTCTATGTGACCCGGAATGGCTACATGGGTATCGGACCGAAGGGCACCCTGCCTGGTGACAAGCTGTACGCTTTGAAGGGAAGCAACGTTCCATTCCTGGTCCGGGCCGACAGTCTGCGGAATTGTGCAGACATGGAATGGAACGCGCTGGTGCAAACCGATTCGAACCAGCCTGCTATTGGAACTTGCGAAGAAACTCACAGCTGTCATCGCCTGGTAGGCGATTGCTTCGCGTACGGGTTGATGGATGGTGAGGTGTTCGCGAGTCCGGACACCAGGACCCGGCGTCTCTTTCTTGTTTGATTATGAATTATTCATATTTTCTTTCTCATATTTTCTTTCTTCGACGTTTACATGTTTCCCATTTTCTTTATAGTCTCGAGATACCATTATCTTGGTCGATGAAGCTTTATGGTGGCTTCTGGATCTGCATCATACCCTCAGGAGGGATGCGAGAGAAGACAATTCCCTCTCCACTTTCAGTAAGGCCTGATTTGTACATAATTGTTTTTGTCTTCTCACTACAACGGCGTTTCGCAGCATTTGGCGCGTTATGCTTATATTGTATTGATACTATGAGTTGGCAAGGCTGTGGGACACCCACGCATACAGCGTTGAAGGTATCAACAACGTATAGGAGGGATGGCCTAGACCGCGAGGTATTATTAATCGTAAAGGGAAGGTTGCTTCAGCCCTCCAGACAATACAGGCAGACTCGTCATTTCCGATCCTCTTGCGGGTGCAGTAAGCAGACATACCTAAAATCACATTGCCCACATACGATCTTCTTACTAAGAAGGTGTTGCCAGGCTCATGAGGAACGCTGAAGCAAGCTCGAGCTAGGATTGGAAGACTGGATGCTCGCATCAAGAGTCTTGCTTTTGTTTCCAGTCTGCTTACGTGTTGCTTGACACAGAGTCAACTGTCGCATTTGACTTCAGCACGTCCAAGCCCAGCACAAGCCCAGCAAGGCTTGGTGAGCGAATCCACTCGCACTGGAAGTTGGCAAGGAAGACCGCGGGGCAGCCTTGGGGCTCGGGATTTTGCGAGCGTGCTGAGGCTTTCGACAGATTCAGCCGTAAGCCGATCAAGCCGACCGGATTTGCGACACAGCGGAGATCGCACCCTTCACATCACACTAATATCTCTAGCGTTAACAACAATGGCAACGAACGACAATCCTATAGTCGGTGGGCATGGGTACGGAGATACTAATAATGTCGCGGAGGCAATTGTGATGGGCGATATCAACCACCATTACTGTGAGTGTTACAACCCTCAGCCTTGTCCCTAAGTTCGACACTAATGAAAATTATCAGGTCCACCACCTCCTGAACCGTCATTTGAGGAGGCTCGACGAGCTGGAAGCTTCGTTTGGCGTGAAGCTCCCAGCATAAAAATCGCAGCTGACAGAGACAGTTGGATATTCCAGTTCATGTGGAACAACGCACCCTCCGTTGCAGGACACCAGCTTGCAGAAGAGCGACGTACTGGAGGTGCATCCCTTCAAGCTACTACTATACATACGACACCCCAGCAGGAAGTTCACCCTAACGAGAAGGGTGCAGCGATTCGCGGGCAGGTAAAGCGTGATATGCGGCGGGGTGATGGCTTCATGGATAAGACCAAGGTGAGGTCTGCTCGAGACACATATGGACAGTTCCCTTGTACTAAACAAAATGTCAGGAGGGAAAATCAAATACAACGGATTGTGACTTTGCTATATCATTACAGACATTCATGCGCGAGACATGCGAGCTAGCAAAACGCGTCGGAAGCAATCCTAGATGCAGGAAGAGATTGTGCCACGCCGAGTTCTTCTCAATAACCCAGGAAAACTCCAACTACATAGTCCCCGAGGACATAATACAGTGGACAAGCTATCGACCACTCCCAGAGTGGCACTCGGACTTTCAAGAATCAGACACTCGGGGGAAGAATGATAGGACAGGTGGGTTGCGGAAGGGCAACCCATCACCGAGCCGACCGCACCGGACGTCTCCTGGTATAGGAAGGAATATAAGCAGTGGATCGCCCGCGAAAGTAGGGGTATTTCAGAATCCCCCTACTACGGGAGCCGGGTCGGCCAGACCACCGGGAAGATACCCTAAGCCCTCATCCTTCAAAGGAATCCAGAGCCAGGCCAATCTGGAGGACATAGGCGACCCGGTCATCAACGAGACCTTCCCCGTGCACAAGTCAAAACCAGTGTCACCTAGACTGGAACTTTCGGCAGATATCGAAGCAGATATACTCCCCAGGAAACAGCCACGCAGTAGTAGCAATACGACTCCAAAGCCCGCATCTAGCGGTTTCACCATGGGCCAAGCAACTCCGCCAGCTTCAAGCGCGGCCAGAAACGTAAACCGAAATCGCCGCGAAGAACAACAACATTCTAGGCCAGACGAGATTACAGAAAGAAAGAGCACAGCTCAAACGGTGAGCGGTGCAAGGGAAGATGACGCTGTAACGCTCACAAATGAAGCAAAACCTCAGAGACGTCGACATAGAAGGAAGAACGGCAAGGTGAAACGGACAGAGGATGAAGAATAACCCAGAAAAATCAGCGCTTTCTCTTGTCGCATGTATGTGATTGGTCGGTCCTAGCGAGCATTGCTGCTAACGCTTGGGTGTAGTAGGCATACCATTCTACAACGCCAACTCAGGGTATTATGTGAAGGATTAGGGGGAAGATCGTGTCTCCTTATAACTGCAAGTCTGTCAGTAAGGCCATGCTCAGCATAGCTCCCGGTGCCGTGGGTCGCGGTTATAATTAGGTCAAGGTAGCTAATTTGGCTTTGCAAATTTGATCCTAATCACCATCTCAGCAGGCTCCTATCACAACCAGGCTAGAGGGTGTTTCCCAACCTTTTGAAATGTGCACAAGCGTTCTTATTGCGACAGCAACAAGACGCAATAGAATTCCGGTGCTTCAGCAGAAGACGGAGACTGCTCAAGCACCAACGTCACAGGTGTATCGTTCGTCAGATGCAGGTAGTGACCGATCTCCAACTTTGTTCCCAAAATAGACGGTATCACGGATCTAGACATGGCGATAGGTATAAGGTCGACGGTCGAGCCTGCTTTCATCGGTATCGTAGCAGTTTGCTTGAGGCGTAAAGCGGTAATTCGAACATCGGCGGTGGATTCCTGGATTCTCAATTAGCGTGGACCTTAACTAGAGCGTGGGAAGATGAGGTCTCCAGATAAACATACTTTGATCAGAGTGCCTTCGACGCTCTTTCGAAACTTGTGCGAGTTATCAACCAAGCCTGGGTTGTCCGCACACACTTCGTACTTCTCGAAGGTCACAAAGGGAGCTGTTTTAGCCCACTCTCCAAGGCTGATCGCGTTCGTTATGGCGCCATTTTCATCGGACAAGAACTGGATCAGGCAGTTTTGATCTCCAGTGTTCATAGCCATGGTGTATGCCAGCGGCTGGCGCTGGACGGCCGTGAAGGAGTTGTGCGTTGGCAGATGCGATTCGTAGGCGGAATTCATCTCACCCCGTATCGGACGGCGCCGTGTGTTTGGTTCGCTTGGGCGTCTCACGACCGCCTTCAATTGGCTGATTCTTGTGTAATACAAATTCCGCCATCTTTCCGCCCTCTGAGACTTGGCTTTGCTCATCACAGGAAATCCTCTCTTTCTGGTGAAAACACCGACTCGAGGCATCATGCTCACGATCAACACTTTGGAGCTCTTTATACACTTCACCAGTTCATGCATACTCCACTTAACGACATTTACGTGAATGCCCATAACTGGGTGCTTTGTATTCGAACAGACTTGCCTGTCATGTCGGATGCTCCTGCCCTCCAAGCCAGTTTCGCACACTTATTCCCAGTCAATTTGCCGCTGAGACGTGGATGGGCAGGCATGCGTCGAGTGAGGCTTCGAGCTTGATGACTCTTCGAATCCTGACCCAAGCCTCACATCATCGATATGCTGGTCTGTTGCGCTGACGTGTCTGTTGGGCGCTCGCCAGCCTTGATTGCAGCAGACTTGCATATTCAGGCTCGCATGCATCCACAGGTCACCGGTCAACCAGATGAGCGAGGCAAATATAGACAATCGCCTGATTATTAAACCCCAATCCTGGAAATCTAGCCTGTAGGCTTTTCAAAAAGGTCTTTCGTAGCACAAGAACCATTACTGCTGCGCATTATGGGTGGTCAATATGCCCAAGAGGTAGAAACAACACGGAAGACCGACGGAAGACCGACGGACTCAACACGGACGACCGACGGACTCAACGACTCCGACTGCAAGAACTCACAATCCTTTGGCCCCAAAATTTATGTGACAACGCAAGGTGCAGGTGGCAATGGAAGCATTAAGTGTGGCCGCTTCAGCGGTACAGCTGGCAGCTTACAGTGCGTCTATAATAACCTTCATCGGAAAGCTGTTCAAAAGTCTACGAAACCTGCCCCAGCAGTACCACCAATACGAAGTCCAACTTCTACTTCTCATTCACATCACTTTCAATATCGAGAACAACCCCGCCCTGCAGACCAAGGACATAAAAGTCCACCTCGAAGCAACGACCAAAGAGGTGGCAGCCCTGCAGTCACTTCTTTGTCGTCCTAAGATCGCTTTCGCCAGAAGTTCGGTTGTGCGCAGACTCTGGGACACGATAGAAGGCTTCGAGCAGCAGGTTTCTTCCCGGTTAGAGCGACTTCGCCAAATGACCATCGTGCTACAAATCTCTCTCGAGTCCGAAAACACAAGACAGGTCTACTGTATCAGACAGGGCGTCAACAGACTGAATACGCTATTCGCGATATCTGGAGTAGGAGATCAAGGGGCTGCACGGGCCATGGACAATTCTGATGTAAGTCGACAAACGCACTTGAGTGTACATCTTGCTGACAAGGGCGCTAAAGACCGGTTTCCAATTGGTGAGCGATGCAGGCTCCATGCAAGATAGCGCTATGCTGCTCGTAGAGAGAGTAGAGTCGATGCAGGCCAGTGGTACATTGAACATGGAGTCGCATGATGTGATTCCTGCCGCGACCAATTCCAGAACCCGAAAGTCATCACGAAGTAAGGTCGAAGGAATTTTCACCAAATCAAATAGCATGAGAGTTAGTGCTAACTTTTGCAGAGGTCAAGCACAGGTTTGGCAGAACCACAATGGGTCCAAAATGCACCGTGGTCCAGGGTAACATCCATAATGGCAAGGGGTCCGGAGCAGATGTCGAATACATCTTTCGTGATGGCAGCTTGTACGGCCCAACCAAGCTTGGTCACGACTCCAGAATCATCCAGGGTGATCTTGGAGTTCCGGAGGGTGACTGCGTTACGGGGCATGATTACGAGGAGAATGAATACGAAGAGCTAAGTCGTTTGGTCAAAGGTGATATCCCCATCAGCGGCGTGGATTTCCTGGACAAGTTCATGGGGTGGGGTGCGGACCAGGAGAATGTAGGACAGAAGATTAAGGTGGAACTCAATACTGGTGACTGCAGGAAGTGACTCTGGGAGCTGATGATGGAGACTGCGAACGATGACGCGTATAATCATATCGTTTTCATTATACTCACGAACAAAAGAATGGAGCAGGCGAGCGGGACTGCGTGGGAAAAACAATATAGACTGATCGAATTCTCATACTCTTCACCATTGACCAATGTATCGGAGTGAGGCCACAGAAGATCAACACACTTTGCTAGAAGTGCACCCTCACCGACTAGTCGAGCAGCATCCCGACTCGTTCTAATACTATGTCGCACTAGCTCGACAGGAACGACTAATAGGTGCCAATTTCTCGTCGCAATCCGTGAAAAAACTGCAAGGGATATCATAACCAGTACCCCTGCCAAAAGTGAGCAAGCCTTAGCTAAGCGACGTAGCATAGATGCAGGCCTGAGGCGCAGTGTCTCATAGGCCTTAGTAGACCTCGTTTGAATGAAGATTCAACCAACAAACTTGATCCCTATAAACAAGCATTCAGCATCGGAATCTGCCCAATTACCACTCCATCACATTCGAATGCCCCAGGGAGGCTGCGCCATGGAGACAGAACGAAGCTCCAGTAAAGCCATGGTGCGCACGGAGGCGAACACCAACGTTTCCACTACGAACAACATCCCCATTGAACAACCACCACGAAGTAAGTAAAGAAAATGTCCTCAAAGCTAAATGCGCTGGTCGCCAACCCAGGATTCGGACACAGATACGGCAATATCTGTAACCGGGTGCAGAGAATCAATGTAGCAACCCATAATTCATTAAATGAGTGGAAGACTCGATATATATACACAATCGAGGTAGATTGTACGTAAGAGCGTACGTAGGAGTGTACGCAATCTGCTGACGCCATAAGGGTCAGAGGTGAGAGATGGCGAGAGCACTACTTGATGACAAAGAGCGCTACTCGGTGACAATATCACAATAGGCAAAGCCTCCATGGTCACTTGCGGCAACATCTACTCCCAGACCTCCAATGTGCCTCGAACAGAGAAGCCCGTAGTCCTGCAGGGTCATTCGTACGGCCTTTTGACTGTCGGTCCGGGCGCTGTAGTTCATTTTGGGGATACGGGGGTACGTACGGGTGACTGCATCGTGGTGCATGAATATGAGGGCGCGTGTATCGGTGCGCATTCGAGGGTTCATACAGGGGATGTTGAAGACATTGAGACGAGATTGGAGGCAATCAGAAAGGATAGAGACGTACTGGAAGGTGGTGATAAGACTATTCCGGTACTCGGCCTTTTAGGAGAGATTGATGCCGACGAAGATCATAAGAATGATGTCGAGCAAGATCGAGGGGAGAACAGAGGACTTGCAATGCGAACACATGGACTGCTTTCGCCTAAGCACCCAGTAATACTTTCTCGCCTTCATACCCACATTCCTCCCTTTTGGAGCCCATTTCCTCACAGATTCCCCTCAATGGCCTTCCGTACTTCCTTCGGTTTCGCACCAGTCACACCTTCCATAATATCCCCATCCTTGAACACGCTGAACGTCGGCATCTGATTTCTGCATCAGCCTCATATCCCTCCTTTATCTCCCTCCCCATCTGATCTCCGTCCCTTCATTCCTCCGCCCATTTCATCCTCTCCACCTCATATCCGGATGTTATACGTACCTGACTAACACCCAACTCATGCGCAATATCCGGCGTCTCTTCCACATCATCTAAACCAAATTAGTCAAGACTCCTGCATCCTTGGCTCGGCTAGCCCAGAAAACATTGGACGTACAAGTAAAGAAATGCACATCCGGATACTCTTCGACCATTTTCTGGATTTCCGGCGCTATTGCTGTTCCGGAGTGTCAGTGGTTATATGGATAGGTTAACGGGGTAGACGGGTAGGATGGAGACGGATGGGATGATGTGGAAATGATACGAACCTTTACATTGCGAACACCAAGTAGCCGTTCCCTCAAGCACGGTCACGCCTTCGTACATCACCGCTTTCAGGTAGGCGGTTTTGGAGTCTAGGGCTGGTATCTTCTTCTCCGAAACAGCCATGGCTTGGTTCTCTCTCAATCGCGCTCTTGTTCTGATTCAATGTCGGTGATTCGGAAGCTACGGTTTCGGACACAGTTTCGGCTACGGGGAAATGATATACTGTATTTAGCTTGGATGAATTGAGTGTATGGCAGTGTAGTGATCAATGACATCACTCTACAATGAGCTATTCCCGCGCTAACCTTCCGACAAACGGCCTAGCGAGCGGGGACTAGTGTAGGGATGCGAATGTGCCTATTCCGACGACGTCTATCAAATTATACGATACATCGCACAGAGTTTGGGAAGAGGCTCAGCTATATCCTCAGCTACATGTATACAGCTCGATCTTTCCCCATCCTTCTGCTTCTGGTATACGCATACTCCCTTCTACGAACGTCACGACGGAACAAAGACTCGCCATGGCCGATAAATGAAACACTGGGACGGGTGAAGATTAGTAGTCGACATAATATAGCAGAAGTTAGGACGATGCATTCCAAGCAGAAGTATTGTGTTGAGCGCGGTGTACGCCGCAAGTACTGTGCCTCTACGTACGCAGCTGCAGGGCAAAGTACCTGGTGCCGTCAGCACTAGTTTACCCAACCTCTCCCAAGAACCCAACATTTCCTTGTGTCCAAACCGCACACACTTTTGTGTGATCAGCCCAAATTACGCGGCCGCATTAATCAAAAGTCGCTATCGTCAGTCGTATCTTGACAGTCTCTTCTGCGATATTTCTTTGATCGGTCACATCACTCTTATTACTGTCATCCTGCTCATGTTGATCGACTCATAGCTATGGCTTCTTGCCAAGATCATCACACGAACACAACGGAAGCGACTATCAAGCGGCATTTCCTTGGCCTCGCGAAAATGCTTAAAAAGGGACACCCTCTACCTATCCAAACGGACAATGATACAATCATTCAATGTCCCATGCCTACTGGGCGGGAGTTACGGAACTTTCGTTCCATTATTGAGGGGTATATCGTCAACCTTCCTCAACGCATGAAGAGCACCGGACATGGGGAATAGAAAATCGCATGGATTATGTCAGGCGACAAGACAGACTTTCGGGTCCTTGTATATCACTGTGACATCTTTAATTCTGATGACGACGTGAAAGATTATGCTACGTCGTTAGAAAATTTGCTGCTGCAGCTTTAATACGCAGATAACGAACTCTAAAATAACGAATAGCAAACTCTACATTTCAAAATTTGATATTCAAGATACAATACAATTATCATAGAGAATATGGCAAGAGTGAAGCCCCATGTACTGTAGCTATATAGTTTTTAAAGTATAGATGACTAAAAAGAACTGTACCCAACCACCTATAATATTTATCTAGGCAAGGAATTAAGTCGTCTAGTTTAAACCACTTGAGATACTGTTTCTTGATGTGTTCCTTTACTTTCTAAGATTAGTAGAAGTCTCAAAATTACCCTATTTTATAATCACAGAAGATGTACTGTTTGTTCGTGACTATAACAGAGTCTTATTCCAGCTTAATAGCAGGTTAGAGCGTAGATTCCAGCGTAGGTTCCGGCGTTAGTAAAATATCCTAACTATGATTATATACTAGCTTACGTTTAACTAAAGCACCTGGAACGTAGCAGAGATTAATTAAAGCCTTAATTATGTTAATTTAGTATTCAAGCTTTCCTTATGGTGTAAGATTAGAAGGATATTTATATAATAGTTAGATAACATGCTTTTATTCTAAGCTATGCTTAACTAGTTCTAGTTTCTACTCTACCTTACCTAAATTAAAAGCAGATAGGCTAAGTTGTTTTCTTATATTCTTAGTCTTAATTATATTAAAAAACTTAGCCCGTGATTCTAGTAGCTTCTCTCTCTTTATTCTCTTTTTAGTATATTCTAAGTTTAAGTTGGTTTACTTATATAAGTTATAAATCTTACTTCTAACTACTTTTACTCTTTTAAGGGTTTTGTGTATTTATTGTGCTTTTTTAGAAAAACTATTATATTACTCTTAAAGCTCTATAATTAGTAAGTACATTTTAAGTAAATTAATTTCTAAATTAATAAACTAGATAAGAGCTTGTAGATTAACATTATAACTTATATAAGTTATAGATTTAAAGAAAGTATTTATAGAAAAACACCTAAAAAAAGCAGCCTATATATTATATTAAATATGTTTATTAATATAAGCTTAGAAGATCTCAGTATTTTAATAACTTATAACTTATTATAAATAGATTTAAGTTATAATAGTATTAACTACTTCACCAAATCCACGCTAAATATTATAAGAATTAAGGATTTTTATTATACCGGCTATAAAATCTAGTTACTAAATAAAGTAGAGAAAAGTATAATAGTATAAAAGTTTTTTATTTAAAGTTTAAATTCTATCTAGAGTAAAAACTGCTTACTAAAATATTAGCTTATTTTTTTATAATTTCTTTTATTTTAAGTGTATGCTTCCTTGTACTAAATTAACCTAAAATTAAAATATCTATTCTATAAACATAAATTTTAGCTAAAAGGTGTTATTAAGAATTCTAAAAATAATTATATATATTACTAAATCGAAAATAAGATGATTAATTTTATAAAGATAATAGATTTTCTTATATTTTTATTAGTAACTATAGAGAGAATTTGCCTATATAATAATTACTATTTAGAATTCTACTTATATTTTTTTATAAATTATAGATCTATTTGTATAGTAAGAAGATTTCTTTTATTTTTTAAATTAAAAAAAAAATAAACGTAACATGCTTATAGTATAAAACCTTAATAATTTTATTTAAATTTAGAGGTTTTTTATTAGTATTAAAGGTAGTACTATTATTACTATTATTTTTTTTCTTATTATTATTACTATTATTATTACTATTATCTTTATATGTGTTACTATTCTTATAATTTTTAAAAATATACTTATTTATTTTTTTTATATTTTTTTTATATAAACTAGCGCATCTAGTCAAAATGCTGTATATATATAAATAAATATTAAAAACATAAGTTAAAGTATTTATTATATGTTTAGAAATATTAAAGTGTCTTAAACCTAGTAGTAATAAAAAATAAAAAAAACATTATCTATATTTATAACTAGCTTTTTATTTGTAAATGTATTGAGATTATACTTCTTTATTAGAGGCCTATTAATATGCTATTATAATTAGTAAACTCTTTTTAGATATTTAGGATATTAGTTATATATTATTAATCTCTTCTCTTTATGTATCTGGCTAATTTTGATTAGTATATTTCTAATAAAGCTGCCGCTAATATTTAAATTTCTAATAAATACTTATTCTCTTTTAGGAACGGAAGTTGTCTAAATTCCATCTAAGAAAAAGTATAATATTTTGTTTTAAAATACTCTTAATTAGTGGAATAGGTTCCGCTTTGATATTCTTATAGTATCTAGAGAGAGTTAGCTTTATAAGCTATATCTTAAAGTATGATATTATTTACTTCACCCATCTCTCCGAGATCTCATTTATATTATTCTTCGTTAACGGTGAATGGTTGCTCTTTACTGTCCCTATCCTTCCAAGATCTTCGCGGAGTTTTTGATAATGCTTAGCTGAAAATTTAGGTTCGGGTTGTGGTTTCCGTCGCTGAATAGTCCGGCATCTTGATTTAGTTAATCTGTGCCGTTGATGACGCATGTATCTGTACACTTCCTTGATTGTGGACGGTTACACGTATACCGGTGGTCTAGGAGGAAGGTGGAGAGGCGCTTGACAGCTACCAGGGTGGCATCGATTACAGATCAACAGGATAGACCGACAGAAGACCATACAGAACGGGCTACTAGATGTAATAGGAGCCCGCATCAAATGAGAGCAGGAAGGGGAGCTGTATAGTATGATGGGGTGTGAGCAAAGACGGCGGGTTGATGGAGGGCGAGTGAACGCGCGCGTCAGGCTTCTCTGGGTGTAGACAAGGCGATATTCCAGCGAGGCGGGCATGGCGGAGGAAGCGTCGACAATATATCGACAGGATGGATGTGGGTCCATTTTAGGGATCGTTCAGTTGTTGTGAATTTTAGAATCTAGGAAGCACGAAAGCATGTGGCGGTGCGGGACCTAGCACCTAGCCAATAAGAGCTGACGGGGTTGCAGGGGTTGGACTTGGCACTTTGGGTGCAAGTGACTCCAAAAGCGGCGACAGAAAACCTCCAAAAAAGGAGTCAAAAGTCCCCGGATATAAAGTTACTGTGGTAATCTCTGTCCGGGGACTCCCTCTTCGGGTTTAGCACAGTCCCTCGCTTATCCATATCGGGCATCGCTCCTCGCCCCATCAACCCGCCGCTTTTGACGTCTATAAAATGCTCGCCCTCCGTCGCCAGGCTTTCTCCTCATCTCTTTCCCTTAATTCTCTAACCCGACCCCGGCGCCTCTGCTGCCAAGCGACCCACGGCTTTCTACGCCTCGCCTGCCTGCTCCCCCATCTCATCTCCGGCCACCAATCAAAAAACTCTCTCTCTCCAATCAGCCAGCATACTGCGCGGCTTTCCCAGTTTCCACCTTATCGTTCTTTTTACCGCGGAAGGCTGTGATGCTGTTAATACGACTTCCGTGTAGACCTGACGATTCCGCCAGCTTCAGTAAGGTTTGATTCAGACATCTTTTAACTCTCATTAACTCTCATTTTCCTCCCTCTACTTCGTTTGGGTTCTTTTCCAATGCGCTTTTCCGGGGCCCTTCGTATTTGCTTTCGCTATCTACGATCCTACCTTTACGCCTCTCTAGTTTCCTTGTTACGATCTTCCGGCGGGGGGAGCCCAATCCAGCCATGACGCTGATTCCCCATCTTGTTCATGCTCCGACAGCCACGGCCGCAACCGGACCAGAGCTGAGCCAATCCCTGGACCTATATGCTAATGCTAACTACGAAAATGCCTCACCTCCTGACAAGTGGAGAATCATGGCTCCGGGCGGAGCAGAATGTGGACCATGGAGAGAAACGAGAGGAGATGGATTCATTCATTACCGCTGTCCCCAGGGTTTTGAAATCCGGTCGTTGTTCTACCAGCTACGCCTCATAATTCGGTCTAACACGTCACATTCTGCGGCTAGCATCCTTCCTCTAAACTGGATTGAGTCCAAGCAACGACCTAATCTAGTGTGTACGGGAAAAGAGGACAGAAACCGGGGCGGCGTATTGGATTACCCTTTAGCTGGTGGGGGCGCAGCCCTTCAGCTGAGCGTCGAGGACTGCTGTAGTAAGGGTGTATGGTATCAACTCTGCAGCAGAATAAAGTAAAATTCATACAATATAAGGAAGGCTATACCCTCCGACGTGTGAGATATCCAAATTAAAGAAGTGCCTCGCCGTTGTCTCTACCGCCTCCATCTTACTATACCCTAGTAGATACTATACCAGTAATTACTCTACTAACTTCCTCTATAAGATGGGTAACCATCTTTAGCACCAATTACTCCAGACGGGCATATTCCGTACTAGGGTACGAATCTATAGTGTAAGAGTAACAGGCCTATAATCTTATCCACTTATTTAATTTCTAGAAAAATCTACTTATAGAAAGGGTAAATAAATTTACTTTAAAATTTTAAACGAATCCACTTAATTATTTATACGTTTTAGTATTTTTTGTGTACCTAATTTTAAAAATTCTACTATATTTTATTATTTATTATTTTTAGGTTTATACTTAAATAAATACTTACTTATATATACTCTATTAAAATTATTTTATTTTTATTTATAAGAAGGTTTGATAGCAGTATAGTAATCTCTATTATATAAGATAAAATAAAGTTAAAGCTTATCTCTCAAAGAAAGTAGAAGATTTAAGATATATATATAAGATTATATAATATAGTTAAGTAATAGCTATAGGACACTAGTATAACGCTACTGTTATATTATTTTACATATATACATTTAACGCATGTTATTTTTTATTTCATATCATATTTTATTTTATTTTATTTTATTTTATTTTATTTTATTTTATTTTATTTTATTTTATTTTATTTTATTTTATTTTATTTTTTAAATTTTATTTTATTTTTTAAATTTTATTTTATTTTTTAAATTTTTTAAATTTAAAATTTTTTGCCATTTTGGATTATTTTATTACTACTCTTATTTACTATTACTTACTTAATTTTTAGCAAAAATGGCTTATAAAAAAAGTTAGTAAACTATAAGTATATGAGATTTTTAGTGCGTTCATCGTTTAAACTCAATGCATATAGGTAGGGCCGATATAAAAACGATCCATTTATATGACTAAACAATAATTACGCGGGTACATTCACCCCATGGCATTACGAAGAAGTCAACTAATGCAGAACCATTTTCAAATATATTATTCCAATGTAATCTTGTGACTTCCTTTGTATCGGATCGCTCTGACTTTTCTGCTCCTTACCATCACGAATAACTAACATGGACGTGGTCCCTAAAGATATCAGATGTGTTCAAGGCAGGCGTTTAGGCGACCAGTGGCCTTACCAGTGGTTTTGAGTCACGGATCCTCCATCATCCATGACACGCCATTGCGCCCAAGGCTTAACAGCATCCCTGGACGGGTTCCAGATCCTCTGACCCCAAATAACATACTTCAGATTCAATTTCCCGCGATTTGCAACAATCCATTCCGCAATTGGCCGTCCGGCTTCAGTACGGACCTGTGATGTTGTATATTAGTCGATAAGTGGTAAAGATATCAATTCAGCAACCCAGAAGAGAACTTACCCCGTAAGCTGAAACCATAAAGTCAGTTGCCATCCCACACCAGTGGTCCTCGTCTTTATCGTTTGGACAAGGCCCGTCTCGGTAGCAGCCAACCTCAAGAATCTTCCCAGGAAACGCAACTACGATTTTCTTCGCCCCTTCAACGGCAACCTTCCTGCAAGTACCAATGGGCGGGATGGAAGGAGTGGCGCCTTTCGGCACACAACACTTGAAGTTAGCCGGGCCGGGGCAGAGACCCGAGAACGCCGTTCCGGAGCACTGGCTTGCCCAGCGGCAATTGGCACCCTTGAGATTCCCATTGAGTCCACATGCCGATTTGGTGCAGCATTTAATATCGTTTGGTGTTCCAGGGCACGCATTGGAGATGTAGGTTCCGCCAGCAGAAGTGCATGCGTTTGTTGCGATGCACACGCCTGGGGCCTTGTTCGCGCCGGTACACTGGCCGTTCACGGTGGCGCGCTCGGACAGCACGCTGGCGTTTCCATTGCTGAAAAACAACAGCAGAATTGAGAGAGTAGACAAGAGTCGATGCATGGTAAATTAATAATGGGTAGCCAGGAAGCTTAGAGATAGGTCATGGTGCTCTAGAGAAGATATATCTGATCTTCCAGGCCGCAACAATGAAAACCCTAAGGACTGATTCTCAGGTGATGGAAGCGCAACTGCGCAAGCATTTCGTGATCGTAAAACTATCATGCGACTTGTCGGTAGATTAAATGTAGTGTCGTGAGCAACTTTTCAGCAAAGGCTGAAATATGACCGGGATATGCCGAAGCCACGTGGTAGTTAACCCACACCATCTCTCGCAGGGGTATATAGGGAGTTGGATGTTTGTATTATAGCATACTTGGGAGGCGCAGGAGCTAGGCCAGGTCGAGCCGGCGGTGCTTGAACGGGGCAGATGGCTGAGTTTGACGGTGCACGTGACCTCGCTCAGCCGATTCTGGAAAACAGCAAAAAAAAAAAAAAAAAAAAGAAAAACAAAGCGTGTTCTATATGCAAAGTAGGGACGGTGGGCGGGTTGATCGATGCGATAGGCTCGAGAGGTACTGGCGAAGGTGGTGCCGGCAAGCATACGTTTCTGCTTGGTGCACTGTAGCCGAGCCGCTCGAGCGCATGGACCACCATCATGACTGGTTTTGTCCCGTGGTCAGCTGCAGCTATACTCCATCAAGTCCAATGCTTGTGGTTTCCACTACTTACTCTCGAGCCGAAATTCTCGACATAGGGTGATTTTTTCGACTGGCCCGACTGAGTGATGGTGTTCACTGGGGATTCAGCTTCTTCTGCTAGCACAAAAGGGCCAACATGAATTCCTGAGCTCCACTTTCCTAGCAGTATATCGCGACCTTCGATGGGGTGGAGAGTCCCGTTCCGTTTTGCGGTGGTTTTCGCACTATTGCTTTTGAGGGTTATCTTGTAAATTCAATTGGAAATTCTTGCACACTTTAACACTTGGCACAAGAGCTTTTGGCTGTACTGGCGAAGGCTCTGGAGCGCTTAAACGGTCGTCTCTTGTTGTTGATTGGCATCGTGAGCCTCCTGCCATGCAGCTACCTTGGACAGTTGTGCGATCTCAGTCGACCTCTCCCAAAAGGCACGTTGTAGGTCCTCAGCTGATCTCATCCGAAGCAGTGTTCTCTCTGCATAGAGTCGGCGAGGACAATGTACTCTTGGGCCAATGATGCTCGAGTGCCGTACTGCAACTAGGCCTTGGCATGCCGTTATATTGGCGCTTTCCGAGAAAGATCGAAAGGTTGGAGCTCGCTCGCCTGCTTACTCGCTTGACTCGATATCAAAGTCTCTCGCGCCGCGATTCTTCTTGTATCATCCCAGCGACTCTGTCTTGCTCCGCTTGGAGCCTCTCGCGCATGTAGACGTAGTATCTCTCCCATCCGTCTAGCAGATCGCGGTTGTGTTGACTCCCCCAACTAGACGATGCATACTCCGTAGCTATTTCCGCAAACTGTCCCGCAATCCACTCCAGGAGAGTATCCAGCTGTTCCAGACGGGTGTTGGCATAATTCACTGCCCCCTGACAATGCGCCAAGCTTGATTGCGCGCATTCTCTTTCAGATTCCTTGCGCAGCTGCTCTAATTCATCTGACTTCTCTGCTTCTAAACTCTTCTGCGCCGATTCGAGGTCTTCCTCCGCCTGCGTGATCAGCATGTCCCTTGCGGCAGCCGAGAGTGACTCTTCCATCCTTAACACTTCCAATCTCTTCTGCGCCATATCCACTTCCTTTTGTGCCTGTGATATCTTCTCTCTGTACCTTACTATTTCTGCAGCCCGCTTCGATAAGACAGTTTCGGGAACCCCTACCGACCCATTCCGCTTAGCTTTCCTCATCCGCTCCTTTGCTAGTTCTAGCTCTCTTTTCGCCCGGTCAAGCGCCTTCTCCAGAGCGCGGCGTTTCCGATGCTTATAGATGTAGTATTCCCTCCATTCGTCTAGCTTCGTCTGCCGGTCCAGCTGCAGCTCTACAGCCCAATCGATTCCTTTCTCCTCTCGGTAGTTATGGACGGCCTCTTTATATTTGTTGAACTTCTTAGAATTCTCCCGCATTTTAAACTGTTGCCATCGGAAGTCTAGCCATCGCTTCATCTCCCTCTCTATCCGTCCCGCTTCCCTATGCCAATGGTCGGAAACATGGTATCTTTTATCTATATCCGATTTAGAAGCGGGGCAGGGACCAGGATTGGGGTTTATCTCGTAAGAAGGTCTGCCGCCTATGCTCTTCAATTTCTCATAGTCCTTATAAGCAATACGTTGCACGCCCTCGATTATCTCTTCCTCCGTCAATTTAGCTCCAGCAGTTATAGGAGTACTAGCCGCATTACTCGGGGTGAAAGAACGTCTTAGGAAGATTTGCCTATATTTATTTAAGCAGTTAGCATTATATAAACCTGATATTAAGCGTGTGTCTTATTTACCGGAGTTTTACATTAAGCTCATGTGCATTCATAGCATGGGACTCAGATAGTTCATCCCTTTGACGTGCAAGGGATCTTCGTACAAGAACTCTTAGCAGAATTCCCGCTAGATCAAACTAGGACTTACTTGAGCCGTTCCAACCGCTCATCCGTTAGGTTACGCTTGTCTATAACGTCAATAAATCTTGAAAACAATCTGTGTCAGTCCGAGGGCTCTGCGCTAAGGTGGTTTAGGTAGCTTAAAAGTCCACTATACACTTACATACCGGCTCCATTACTCGCACGCCGATCCCATTCCTGAATGTTCTAGACGGTTAGAGTGTCCAGTTCGTGGGCTAGAATTAGTGGCATATTGAAGGGTAATGGCAGGTGGGAGAGCGTCGAAGGTTGGTAAGCAGTTGGGAAAGAGACAAGGGAAGACTCCTTCAAGCTAAGAGTTTCACTAACGAAGTGGTCACATGACTTAGACCTTCAGGTTTTTCCAAGCCTGGAGGTCGGTGATTTTCGAGCCCCCGCATCTAGACGCTCGGGTCTCTCCCTCAGCCTTTTCTTTATTGCCAATCGTTCACATTACAAAGCACCTTGCTTCTAACATGCTAACTCAGGTAGCTGCTTCAATAAACAGCACTTATATTATAGCACTGACTCTATGCCCTAACTTAAATGTAATCCTGCGCGTCTTCCATTCTTTCCCTAAAAGCTACAACGCCAAAGAAGCTCCAACTCAAACTTCCTGACTATATTCTGTTTAAAATAATAGAAGATCTGAACCTTATTTTCATACTAAGAGTAATTAGTGACTACGCCAAAGCCATCTTCTCTAACCCTTATAACAAGTGATATTATGTATTTCTATCTCATCACAAGAGAGTAGCTGCTCCCAGCTAAGAGTCAACACCAGTAATAAATATAGGAGATAAGAATAATGCTAAAGAAATAGGTAATAATAGCAAAGATTTTAGCTACTAACTCCGCTTCACATTTAATTGAAAGCTAAGAAATATTGAGCAAGGATTTATATTCGGCAGTAACCTAAAAACCTATAATATTATACTTAAAAGACCTAAAGATAACATAAGTAGTTTATATTTTAGGATTATATTTAATAATAAAGATTAGCTTATGTTAATAGACTTATTTATATATAGAATAGCAGTTAGCTATAGTAGCTAAGTATAAAAAAAAAAAAAAAATTTACTAGACTAAACACGGAATAAACTGCGGGATAAATTTATTATAGATAGTAATAAAAAAGAAGGTACAGCTAAAGAGGCGTTACTATAAAAGAAATAGTATAAAATAATATATAAGTAATACTAAAGAGTAGAGATAAATTAATAGAGATAAAACTTATAAATAAAATTACTTTATAATAAGTTTAAGTTCTATAGAGAGTAATATTTAGATTAGTAAGCGAATTAGGTAACTAGAGCTTAGTAGATAATTTAAAATTAAGAAAATAGAAAAACTATTACCTACTATCTTTTTTAATAGTATTTAATATACTTTTAATTAGTAAATAATATACGTATGAAGGATTTACTATAAGTATAAAATATTAAATAGCTTATAGTTACTTTTAATTCTTTATAGTTACTCTAAAATTAAAATTTATATTTTAAGTAAAATAGTTTAATACTATTCTATTAAACCTTAACTTATTATATTACTTTTTTTTATTTTAATTAATTTAAACTAACTTCTACTAAGTCTAATAAGCTATTCAATCTAGACATAAAAGAACTAATTAAAGTATTATATAATTAATTAAATAACTAGTTACTAGTTTAACTTTATATTAGTAAGTTAGTAACCTGTAATATTATAATTATTATCTTAAAAAAGTAAAAAAAAGCTGTAAGATAAATTCTAATACTATATTATCTAAATAAAGTCTATAATAATTTATTATAAAAATAAATAAGAACTTTACTTGTTAAAAGAAAGTAGTAGTAAGAAAGAAGTTATAGTAAAATTTTTATCTATAACTAGAAATACATTAGAAGAATAAAAGAGTATATAATAAATTATCTAAAAATAAAAAGTAGCTATAATAGAGTTACGTGACACTCTAGTTAACCTATAATAATAAATAGTAGTAAAAAATATTATAAAAAAAGAAATAATAAAAATACAGCCTCTTATAAAGTTTAATAGTAATAGAGATAAACTTAAAATCTTTATAGTAATTATAAACCTCTATTATTAATTTAATTAAGCATTATTTATAACTAACTAAGATTAGATTTTAGTGGCTGGTATAAATATAATAGAAAGAATTATAAAATAGTTTAAACTACTTACTAGAAACTATCTAGTAAATAAAAACTTTAATCTAGAAATAGTAGAACTCATGAACTGTAATAATAACATATAATAAGCCTTTAAGAATTATAAAAGCTTTAAAAAGGAAATAATTATAGTCTTTAGGGAAATTAATAAAGAAACGGAGGTAATTTAAAAGCTTTAATAACTTAAGTAATAAATATTAATAGCTAACTATATAACAGAGTTTAAGTAAATCTAATTATAACTTAATTAAATAAACTAACTATTAGTAATAATATACTATAAAGGACTAAAAAACAGAATTAAAGATAAAATCTTTAAAGATAAATAACTAAGTACACTGCTTAGAATTATTAAATAAGTAGTAATTATTAACAACTATTAGTACTAAAGAAAGTAGAAAAAGAAAGTACGTGAGAGACCTATAATTTATATATTTAAAAGAAATAGAAAGAATACTTAAACATATAACGAAATAAACATCAACTATAATAAGATATTTATTAATAAATAGTAAAGAAAGTAAGTTAAGGAATGAATAGAATACTATACATAAAAAACTTATCTAAGATATAAAAAGTAAGAATATTTTATTAAAGATTATAGATAATAATAAGTAAACGTTAAAAAAGCTTATATTTAAACTAAAATACTAAAAGAAATTAAAATAGTTATAATTTAAATAGAATAAGCGTAAGACCAGATCACTAAAGAAATTATTATATAAAAAATAAAAAAAGAATAATATTAAATATATAAAAGTCACATATACTTTAAAATAGAATATAAAATATTATATTAATAAGTAAAAATTTATCTAGCCAAACTAACCAGTAATATAACTTTTATAATATAAGAAATAGTAATATAATAATATAATACTAAAAGCTATAAAGATATATAGAGATTTTATAAGATTATAGAATAGAAAAAAGAACCCTTTAAAAAGGAGAATTAGAAATTTAGATAATAAAAAAATTATAAAATAGAAAATAGAAAAGAATTTATATTTATAATAATTATACAGTGCGTATGCTGGGAATACTGTTAAATATATAAATTAAAATACTATTTAAAAAAATATTATATTACTAAATACTAAAATGTTACTCTAGACGACGGAATGTATAAATACTAATAAGTATTATAATTAATAGAAAATAAGTAGTATAAAGAATTAACTAAATAAAATTAGCTATATAAATAAATAAAATTTATTAATAAGTATTTATGTTAGTAATAACTTACGTAACGTACTATTACCCTATTAGATATTTAAAACTAGAATAAAATTAAAATAAGAAAAAAAAGAAACTTTTTTATTAACTTTATAAATATAAAATAATAATACCGTAAATAGAATAATAAAGAAAGAATACTAGATATGTGTAGTAGTAGATTATATAGGAATAAACTATAAATAGAATAAACACGCTATACGTATTAAAGGACTAAAGATAAAGAAAGTATTATAATAACTTATAAATAAAAAAGAATTTAACTTACAACAAGAACTAGTTTACACGGACTTAGAGGATAAGTTATAGGATCTAAATTCAAGTAAATATAAATAGCTATTATAGGATTAATATTAGCTAGAATATTAATTACACTAAGCTAAACACTATTAAAAGAAATAGCTAGCTATAGAATTATATAAAAAACTCACCTATCAAGAATGTTTCCTGGGATGGAAATGTGAGGATTATAGAGAACAAGCTAAAAATACATATAAAATACTTAATAAGAAAGTATACTAACTTTAAAGATACTTAATCCATAAACCTAAGAAAGAAACACTAAAGAAAAGACTACTATTTAGGAGTTAATTATAAATAAAAAACTAGAAAACTAGTAGATTATAACTAAGCTACTAGAGAACTAAGAAAAGATTAAAAAAAAAATATTAATTATATATATATAACTAAACTAAAGAAAATACGAAAATAAGTTATATGTAAATGTATATATTAATAGTAATAGAATACTAGCGCTTATAAATAGTAAGACTAGCAAAATACTAATATTAAATAAGTAAATATAAAGATACTAGATACTAACTAAAGTTTTAAATAAACCTATATAAATAAAACATATAGATAATAATCTAATAATATTTAAAAGAGATTTAATTAATTTTAAAATATAAAATATAACTATTTAGGTAGCAGGTTATAGGAATAACTGCTATATTAAAATCATAAATCTAAATAATAAAGATTTTATCTTAGGATAGAACTAGCTAGTATAATAGAACCTAATTATTAATTAGAAAAGGAAAATTATAGAAACTAGGGACAGCTACCATAGATAGTAATAATAAGTAATAATATAGATAAAGAAAATAATACTTCACGAAACCAAATTTATTGTACTAAAGGAATATTAAGAGAAATTTAGAGAATAGTTCTTTAAGAAAGCTAAGGATTAATTACTAGAATACTAGAACTAAGACTATAAAATCAAGCTTAAAGAAGGAACGAATCTAAAACTAGAACTATTATATTAAGTATTTATTTATTAACAAGAGAAGTTACAGAAATTCCTGTAAAAAAACTAAAAAAAGAGATATATATAAATAAGCTAAAGTAAAATAGCCTTACTAATACTTTTTATACTAAAAAAAATAGAAAACTAAAATTATATATTAACTACAGACATCTTAACGAAGCTATAGTAAAAAATCATTATTTTATACTATTAATATTAAAACTTATAAATAAACTTAAAAGAGCTAAGTAGTTTAGCTTTTTTAATATTAAAAATAAATACTACTAGATATAAATAGTTAAAGAACACGAATAGATAACAGCATTTAAAATAAGATATAGACTATTTAAATACTTAGTTATATTAATAGAACTTACTAATATACTAGTAATATTCTAGATAATTATTAACTATATACTGAGAGAATATCTAGACGTATTTATAATAATATATTTTAATAATATGCTTGTATACATAAACGGAATGCTAAAAGAACACGTTAAATATACTAAAAAGATATTACAAAAACTTAAAAAGCACCGGTTATATATTTAGACAGAGAAATATGTGTTCTATAGAATAGAAGTTAAATTTTTAGAATACTTAGTATCCTAAGATGAAATAGTAGTTAATTTTAATAAAACAGAGGATATACTATCTTAGCTAATACTAATAAATATAAAAGAAGTTTATTCTTTTCTTAGATTTATAGGATTCTGCTAATAATTTATTAAGAACTACTTAAAAATTACTATACCCTTAATAGAATTACTAAAAAAAGATTAATAATTTAAGTAAAAATAACGCGAGGAAAGCGCTTTCACGATACTAAAAAAAATATTTTAATAACTACTAATATTAAAGATATTTAATTTATGACTTTAAATAGAGATATATATAGATATATTAGATAGAGCTACTAGAGCCATCCTGTTATAAATATAAAATAATAGAAAGAAATACTTAGTAGATTTCTTATCTTATAAACTTATAACTACTAAGTTAAAATATAATATTTATAATAAAAAACTGTTAGTAATAGTTTAAGTATTTAAAAAATAGAGATATTACTTAGAAGGAGTTAAGTACTAGATTATTATATACTTAAATTATAAAAATCTAATAATATTTATAATAACTAAAAAGTTAAATTAATAATAGATTAGATAGTAGAAATTAGTTTCTACTTTTAACTTTTAAATACTTTATAAATTAGGAAAAGAAAATATAGTAGCTAATATACTCAGTTACTAAACAGACTATATAAGAGATATACTAGAAATATATAATATAATACTTAAATAAAGACTAAACGGATCTCTGGCAAGCTTATAAATAAATATTAAAATAGTAGTTATTATCAAAAATATATAGTAAAAATAAATTAGAGAATATAATAATAGATAACTATTATAGTATGAAACTAGAACTATTTTTATACTAGATATATTATAAGCGGAACTTATTAAGAACTAATATTCAATTAAAATACATAAATATTAAAGAATTAAGAAAACTATAGAATAGATTAACAGGCACTTCTGAATTCCTAGAATATAAAAAAAGATTAGAATTATTCTTTTAGAATGCATTAAGTGCAAGAAGAATAAGGTATTAAGATATAAAAAATATAAACTTATATAACTAATTCTTTCGCTAGACTTATTATAAGAAGCAGTTATAATAAACTTTATTATAGAAATACTAATAATAATCACTTTTTAAGGCTAATAGTATAATATGATACTAGTTATAATAAACTAACTTATAAAATACGTATATTTTAAATTAATGTATATAGAAATTAAAGCAGACGAATTAGTAACTATACTTATTAAATTACTAATAATAAGATATAAATTACTATAAGAATTTATTATAAATAGAGATAAACTATTCACGTTAATATTCTAAAAAATGTTTATAGAGAAGCTAGGGGCTGAATACCGTCTCTTAATAGTATTTTACTTATAAATAAATAAATAAATAGAATGGATAAACTAGACACTAGAATAGTATCTACAGATATACGTTAATAAATAATAAGATAATTAGATTAATTTACTACTAATAGCTAAGTTTATATATAACTCTGTAAAGTTATTAACTATAGGAAAATTACTATTTTATGTGAACTATAGTTATAAGCCTATAGCTTATTAGAAACTATAGAAACTAAATAAAATATTAAAATTTACAAAAATAAAAGTTAAGAAACTATAATAACTTTATTAAGAAATTATATAGAAAATTACTTATAAAAGTAATCTTAGCAAACGGCAAAAGGACAAATCTAAAGTTAAAAAACTAATTTTTAAGAAAAGGGATAAAATTTTCCTGTTATAAAAAAATTTAAAAATTAAATAACTATTAAGAAAACTAGATCACATTAAATTAGAACTATTTAAGATTAAATGATAAATAAGACCTATAAATTATAAACTATAACTACTTAAAGACACAAGAATTCACTTAGTTTTTTATATTTTATTATTAGAATTAGTACTATAAAATGCCGAGTTACAGATAAGACTTAAACTTAAGAAAGATACTTTTAAGTATAAAGTCTAATAGATATTAGACTACTAGTAATTTAGGCGTTAGTAGAAGTATTTAGTTAAATAGAAAAATTACAGACCTAAAGATAATACATAAAAGCTAGTTAGAAACCTAAAGAATAGTTTAAAGCTAATTAACTAGTACTATTAAATAAACTAGTAAACGCCTATTCTAAAGCTGTATTTAATAAATATAGAGAATATAAAACGTTTTATTTAAAATCTAAAAAGAAAAACAAAGTAAGACTAGATACTATAAGTAGTAATATACTAAGTTAATTCTAATAGTTTTACTTTTTCTTTTTTATTATATGAACTTCGTTAATTAAGGTAAGTTTACGCTAGAATATTTCTTCTTCTAAGAATCTATTTAGGCTAGCTAAAGGTAAAGGTAATACTAATAATTCTAAGCTTCTAGCTTTTTATTCTATATTTATTTTAACTTCTTATAAAGTTTCTCCTTTTTACAATCTAAATGATCCTAGGAGGACTATAATACTATAAGATTATATAAAATATTTTAATTAATATACTTAAAATATTACCTAGAAGCTAGATTTATTAGATAAATATAATTACTCTTTTAGTAATAGGAATACAGAGACGGTATATAATAGCTATTCTCTTAAACTTTTTTTACTAGATAATAAGCTTATATTAAGGACGATTCTACTTAAGTTATTCTTAGGAAATTAGAAAGATAAAAAAAATATAAGGAATTTTTATAATTTCAGCTTTTATATAAAGAACTAGCTGTTTTTATACTATCTATAAAAAAAAGAACAAAATAACCTTCAGGCTGAAGGCTTAGAGAAAGGGGATAATATTATAAATAATAATAAAAAAAAAGGTACAGCTAAAAAGGCGTTGCTGTAGAAGAAATAATATAAAAAAATATATAAATAATACTAAAAAGTAGAGATAAATTAGCGGAGACAGAACTTATAAATAGGATTACTCTATAGTAAGTTTAAGTTCTATAGAAAGTAATACCTAGATTAGCAAGTAAATTAGGTAATTAAAGCTTAGTAAATAATCTAAAATTAAGAAAATAAAAAAACTATTACTTACTATTTTTTCTAGTAGTATTTAATATACTTCTAATTAGTATATAATATACGTATGGAGGATTTACTATAAGTATAAAACAATAAACAGCTTATAGTTACTCTAAAATTAAGATTTATACTTTAAGTGAAATAGTTTAATACTATTCTATTAAATCTTAACTTATTATATTACTTTTTTTTTATTTTAACTAAGTTAAATTAACTTCTACTAAGTCTAATAAGCTATCTAATCTAGATATAAGAGAACTAACTAGGGTATTATATATTTAGTTAGATAATTAGTTACTAGTTTAACCTTATATTAGTAAGTTAGTAACCTGTAATAAAATTAAACAATTTTCTATAAATTCTCTTTTCTAAAATTAAAAATAAATAGGTTATAATTAGTTATAAAATCAATAAGCTCTCTAACACCCCTATTATTAAATTCTTAATAAAAATTATAAATCCTAAAACTAAGTCCTATAAGAAATAATATAGAAAGCTAAGAAATATATTGTTATAGTTTTATGGTCTCTTTTAGGGAGTTTTAGAGCTTACTAGTAAAGAATTTATTAAGAGACTCTCTTTAGCTCTTATATATCTAAGGTTATTATATATAGAGATTATACGTAGCCTTTATTACTATACTATAAAAATAATATATAAGTTTCTTTAATGTAGTAAGTATGGGTATAATCTATATTAAAGCTTTAATAATAATATAAAGTTATATAATATCCCACTAACATAATATTCTAATAATATAAAGATATAGTAAGGTATAGTTTAACTAATTTATTATATAACAAATTCTGGAAAGTTACTCTAAAATGTGAAGATAAGTATAAAAAGAAAACTATTTAAAAGCTAAAGAGACTGCTCTTTATATAGTAAATTCTTTACTTATAATTTACTTACTACTTAGGTTTATTATAGCTGCTTAGTTTTTATTAGTTTTAATTACCTATATTACACTTATAACTCTATACGTAAAATATTACGTATTTTTTTTACTATTAGCTTTATTAATTACCTTAATAATATTAGCTAGAAGCCTTGTTTTTTGTTTAGTTTTTTAGAGTGTTTACTTTACTTTTTATTTAGTATTAATTTCCTATACATACTTTTTTACTAATAGCTAGTAATCTTTTGCCTGTAATTATTACTTTACTTATTACTAACTATAATATTTATTCTTTCTTTAAACTTTTAGCTTAAAAGTTCTTTCTATTTTGGGTTTTAAGTATAAGAAAAGTTTGTTCTCTTAAAGACGTTATAAGCGCTTCTAGAATCTTTTTTTTCTTTTATTTCTAATAATACCTAAAGTTAAGTCTTTAACTATTTATAATTATTATTTTATAAAATTAATTTAGAATTATAATTATTTCATGCCAACTCCGTGTGGTTTATATATGAAGAAAATTTTTTATTATTTTATAAATCTCTTATCCAGCTATTACTCCAAATGTATTAAGTATTCTTAAAAATATAATCTAGTAGTTTTTGTTTAGGAGTTTAATAAATCTCTTTTTAAAAAGAAATAACTCTAAGAGTAGCTAGAGCATACTTAAAATTTTAAGCTAAAGACTTAATTTTATTAGCAATAATTACGTAAGTAGCTTACTTTAGTTAATAGTTATAAATATAAGCTATTTACCTATAAGCTTACCTTAATTAAGAAGATATAAAATCTAGAGAAAAAATAAAAATAAAAAATCTCTAAATTATTATAATTTATAATATCTTTATCTGCTGCTTTTACTGACTCTTTTCTAAATATTTTTTTTAACTAAGAGACTATATAGGCTTTTTTTTAGAATCTAGTATTACTAAATTCTTTAAATAAAACTAGTTAATTATTCTAAAATATTACTTTAAGTTTTTAATAAGTTCCTAGGTATTTTCCTTTAGTTTATATTTTTTTTATTTAACTAGGTATTTCTATAAATATTTAAATTATTATAGTTTTTAAATCTCTTTAACTTTATACTCTAGTTAGTATAGCTTTATGTTTATGTTTATTACTATTAGTATATCTAGTAGTATTAATTTAAGTAATAATATATAAACTACTAAGTAAATCCTTATATTTTATAGTAGTCTTAGTTTATAATTAACTAGTCTAATAACTTTACTAATTTTAAATAGTTTAATTTAAACGTAATCTAGTTTCTTACTTAGTTATTTAGTTTTTAAATTTTTACGTAGCAGGAAAATTTTATTTCTTTTTTTAAAAATTAGTTTTTAATTCTTATCTTATTAGCACTTTCTACAGTTTGTAAGTTTTTTAAAGTAATAATTTTATTAAAATTATTATATAAGTTCTATAGTTATCTTGCTTTATTTTAGGCTTAATATAATTTACTTTTTAATTTATATAGTTCTTTATAAGCTAACGGCTTATATCTATAGTTAACATAAAATAGTAATATATTAGTTATAAATAATTTTATACTATTATAGATAAATTATACTAAAGATAATAACTTAACCTAATTCTTTTAAAAGTAATTAATATATATTCTTAAATATTATTCTAGAGTCTGATTAAGTATGTTTTGTTTATCTATTTATTTAAAAATAAAAGCTTATTAAAAGCTTATTTTTTAACTCTAATCTAGCTAATAAGGTTTTTTAGAAGTGTAATATAAATAATTTATTTTAATTAATAATAAACTCTTTAAGCATTTTGTATTTTGAGATTACTATTTCTAAGATTTTATATACTAGTTTTTTTGCTGATAAATCTATAACTATTAGATTAAAATACACATACTTAATTAATTTATTTATAATAATAAATATTGCGTTATATTTTCTATTTGTTTCTAATTCCTTAGATAATAGTAATCTTATAATAAAATTTATTATAACTAACTACTATAGTTATTTTAGTGCTTCTAATAATTATAAAAGTTTATAAAGTTTATATTATACTAGTTTATTTTTTTTATACTTTAGGTAATTTTTAACTACTTTCTTTACTTTTCGTTTCAACTTTTTAATATAGAAATTCCTGGAGATTTGCTTTATAGTTTTTTCTATTTCTTAATATCTATATATAATAGCTTTATAATTTTCTATAATTAATTTCTTATATAGTTCTTCTAGCACGTGGATGAGTCTATTTATATATATAAATTCTAATTCTAGGTTCTAGGAGTTTTGTTGCTTAAAATTCTAAATTCTTATTATCTAGTAATTCTTAACTCTTATAATTGTTATAATCTTTGAATAATTATAACTTATAGATTTATCTAATCCTATTATTAATACCATACTTAATATTAGTTTTTGATGTTTTATGTAGTTTAGTTATTAGTTAAGTACATTTACTACTCTGTTTTCTATTTCTTTTTAGTAGAGTATTTTGAAATTATAAATAGCTAATATTTCTATCTAGCGTATCTGTCTTTAGTTTAGCTTTTTTATAATAATAAAGCTAGTTAAGTTTTTATAATCTAAAAAAACTTCTACTTAATACTTAGTTTCTTTAAGGTAAATTTGCTATTTCTTAAATACTATTACTACTACTAATAGTTTTTTATTATAAACATTATAGTTTAACTTAGCTCTTATAAGTTTCTTTAATAAATAGTCTATAAAATAAAAACGTTTATTATTATATTATTAACTATAGACTACTTCTATTGCATAATTAAATACATTTATTTCTAGTATAATAAGTAATTCTAGGTTGAATATTTTTAATATTAGTGCTTAAGTAAACTTATCTTTAAGTTCTTTAAATACTTACTACTATTTTTATTTCTAACTAAATTTATTATCTTTTTTAGTTAACTTTATAAGAGGTGTTGTGATTTTTAAATATTCTTTTATAAACTTCCTATAAAAATTTATAAATCCTAAGAAGAACTATATCTTCTTAACTATTATTAATATTAACTAATTATATATTTCTACTAACTTCTTTAAATCTACTAAGATTTCTTTTCTTAAAATAATAAATCCTAGGAACTCTATTTTTGTAACATAGAATTTACATTTTTTCAGCTAAATAAGAAGATTATATTTTTAAAGCTTTTTTAAAATTTTTTTTTACGTATATCTTATACTTTTTAAGTGTTTTATTTATATACACTAGCATGTATTCTAGATACGCTACTATAAATATATTTAAGTATTTATAAAGTATGTAATTAATAACTGTCTAGAAAGTCACTAGTGTATTTATTAATCTAAATAGTATAATATAGTACTTAAAGAGTCTATATCTTGTCTTAAATATTGTTAACTATTTATATTTCTATTTAATTCAAATTCTGTAGTATCTTTTATAGATATTAAAGAAACTAAATTATTAAGCTTCTTAAGGTCTATTTATTAGCTCTTAAATTAATAATAATAAGTAATAATCTTTTATTATAGCTTAATTTAGTTATTTAAAATTCACACATAATTATAGTTTTCTATTTTTTTAGGTATAAATAATATTAGTAAAGCTATTAAGCTTTTACTTAGTTATATATATCCTATCTTAAAATTCTTTTTAATATATTATTTTAATTCTTCCCGCTGTATTCTTGATAGAGGATATATTAGTCTTAGTTTAAACTTATTCTTATTTTTAACTAATATTTTATAGTCTTAAGGTTAATACTTTAGAAGTGTATTCTTTTTATTTTTACTAAATAAATATGCAAATTCCTAGTACTTCTAAAGTATTTAGGCTTTAGTAGTGTTTAAGACTTATTTACAGATTTATACTACTTTAATATCTTATAGTTATTATTATTATAATTATTATATAGCCTTATATAAGATTCTTTTTATTTTAGAGTATTTTTTTATTATGTTTAGTTTCTATATTTATGCTACTTTCCTTACTAGATTATACTATTAAATAGTTTTTTATTACTAATCTATTATTAAATTATGTAATAAGAGCTAATTTTATTCTAAGATTATATTAAACTCTTTTATATTTAGAATATTAATATAGTAGATATTTTTATAGCCTGTTGCTTTTAGCTCTATTACTATAATCTTTAGACTAATTAAACTCTTTTTAAAAGTTATTATACTATTATCTACTTATTTTACTCTTCCTAGATATGTTTTTTCCTAGTATAATACTTATTCTATTTAATTTATTAATTTAAAATATATGTTTTATCTGCTTTACTATTTATTAGTGTTTTTAAAGATTTTCTATTTACTTTCGTGCTAAGATAAAGACATGGTTCTTATTATACTTATTATAATTTAAAAGTCTTAATAGCTATATTACTAGCTTAAGCTTCTTATTAATAGTTATTTAGTTTTTTAATATAGAATTATACATACTATTGTTACGGACTGTAATAAAAAAGAAAACGTAATTAAAAAAACATTACTATAGAAAAAATAGTATAAGAAAATATATAAATAATACTAAAAGATAGAAGCAAACTGGCGTAGATAAAACCTATAAATAGGATTATTTTAAAGTAAGTTTAAGTTCTATAGAAAACAGTACTTAGACTAGTAAGTAAATTAGATAACTAAAGCTTTATAAATAGTCTAAAATAAAAAAAATAAAAAAGCTATTATCTACTATCTTTTTTAGTAGTATCTAATATACTTCTAATTAGTATATAATATACGTATAAAGGATTTTCTATAAATATAAGACATAAAACAGCTTAAGGATATTTTAGATTCTTTATAGTTACTCTAAAATTAAGATTTATACTTTAAGTAAAATAGTTTAATACTATTCTGTTAAATCTTAACTTACTATATTACTTTTTTTATTTTAACTAAGTTTAATTACTTCTCTATTAAGTCTAATAAGCTATCTAATCTAGACGTAAGGGAACTAATTAACGTTATATAATTAATTAAATAACTAGTTACTAGTTTAACTTTACGTTAGTAAGTTAGCAACCTGTAATAACTATATTTTTAATTTTTATTATTTAAGTTAAAGTACTTCTTTCTAATATGTATAAAGTAGTAGTTATAATAGTATACTAAATATAAAAGTTTACTATACTTTTTTTTAGCTTCGCTTTTATAAACTAGACATTTCCATTTTAGGAAATATTCTTTATAAGAGAGTTTATAATGCTATATATTGTTCTAGTATTATTTTATTTTATATCTTTCTTCTCTATAGTATCTACATCCTAATATATATTTCTTTTAATATTATTATTAATATAGGTAGTCTTACTAGCTGTTTTTATTTTCTATATTAACTATAGTGTTTAGGGCTTCTTAAATTTGTCTATTAAGTCTCTATTTCTTTACCACTTTTTTATATACTTTCTTTCCTTTTAGTTTTTTTTATCTAGATTAAATATATTACTTATGTTATACTTCTTTTATATAGTTAATTAACTTATAGATCTAATACTTCCAATTCTTTAGTTATTAAAAAATATTAGTATTTTTAATTTATATAGTAGGTAAAGGCGTTTTTGCTCTATTATACTTATTATTCTTACTTTCTAGTTTAGTTTCTTGTATTTAAGTTAATTCTTTTTCTTAATTCTTAGAAACATATAGTTTTCTTTCTTGAATTTTTATAAGAAACTAAAATACTACTTTTTTTATAAGGCTATTATACTATAGAAATACTACTTACTCTAACTAGTTTTTTAAATTATAAAATCCTTCTTCTAGCATTGTCTCCTAATACTTGATTTTATAATTTTTTTTGTATATTAATTTAAACTATAAATCTAATATACTTTTTTATTTAGCCTCTACTAAACAGTTATTATCATGATTTTAAAAGCTTTATATATTAAAGATTGAATTTCCTAAAATAGTTATTATTTCTTATTAATCTCTTATAATATAAGAGATTAAGTCTCTAAACTTGTTATTTAGTATTATTCTCTTACTATCTTTTTTAGTATCTTTTTAAATTATTACTAACTACTTATAAGTTCGTGCTTTGTTTTTTAATACTATTTCTTATAGTTTTTTCTATAGTACCTATTAAATCTATATATCTAATATTAATTATTATTAAGTCTCTTATTAATAATCTTAACTAATAAAGTTTCTATTTACTATAAGTCTTATCTTATAAGCTTAGGCTTTATTCTTATTATTATAATTCTTAACTTCTTATCTAAGCATTTCTTTATAAAGTGTTTAATGTTACTATATTTTAGACATACTTTCTTATTAAGCTACTTATAGTATTTTTAAGTTATAAGCTATTTTCTTAGCTCTTTTTTCTATAACAGCTTTTTAGTTTAAATTTTATTAATATCCATTTTATTATAAGCCTATTCTTGTTGTATTAACGTTTTTTTTTTATAAATTATTACTTAAATTTTCTTGCATTATAATTCGCGTTTGTACTGCTAATTATTATGTATATAATAGATTCTATAAAGACGTAAAGATTATTTAATTAATTTCTTTTAGCTAGTTTATTTTTAACTTAGTTTTTAACTTTAGCATAATAAGCTGCTATTAATAGCGCGTTATTTTAGTTAATTTATAACTATAGTTATTAGAACTTTATAGTATATACTAAAACTAATTTTATTTACTTAAGGTTTTATATCTTATGTTCTATAATACGTTCTTTATTAATCTTATTAAAAACTATAGTTATTTAAGTTTCGAAATTATTATAACTCCAGAAAACTGCTTTTATCTTATTAGTTATTTTAATTTCTTTAGTTTTCTTATCTATATAGTTTTTAGTTAAGGGTTTAAACTAATTTATAGCTTTTCTTTTTATATTTATGCTAGCTATAAGAATTCTATTTTAATCTTTAGAAAAGATATTTTTATTAAAGCAGATATATATTTCTATTTCTATTAAGAATTCTTTAAGGTGTTTGCGTATTTTATTAAATCTTTTTAGTAATTATACTTTAGTACTAGATATATATACTCTTATATTAATATAGTTTTTTAACTTTATAACTATTTATTATAGCTCTAAGATCTGTGCCTGTTGTTATTATATAATCTAGACTATAAATAATACTAGTACTAAGGCTAAATTACTTAGGCTTATTATTATTATATACTATTCATATAACTTATAAATACTTATAGTGTTATAGTTTTATAGTTTTTTTTAAAAAGTTTTAAAGCTTATTAGTAAAGAATTTACTAGAAAACTCTTTTTAGCTTCTATATACTTAAGGTCATTATATATAGAGATTATATATAATCTTTATTACTATACTATAAAGATAATTATTATGAGTTGCTTTAACTTAATGGTATGTTTTACGTTAGTAATTTTACCCTAACTAATTACTTAATAAGCTTTTAGCTCTTTCCGTATCTGAAATAAATAGCTCTAGGTTTAACAGAATAGAGTTTATACTTTATCACGAGGTAAGAAGAGAGTATATAATAGATTTAATAAGATAATTATTAAACTAATTCACTTAAGTTCAAGTCTTAATTTAAAGAGAAGATTTTGATTTTAGAGTAACTATAAAAAATTATAAAATATCCCTAAGTTGTTTTATGTCTCATATTTATAGGAAATCCTTCATGCGTATATTATATACCTACTAGTAATATATTAGATACTATTAAAAAGAATAATAAAGATAAGTCTAGTTTTAGTATTATCTCTCTTATTAGTACTTATTTACTAAGTCTTTTTTAGTTACGTGCATAACTGCTTCTAATCCTATAGTATAATTCTATATTTCTATTTTTACTTTTTAGCTTGTACTTTAGCCTGTGCTAGTATATCCTATGCCTACTTATAATTCTTCCTTTCTAGTTTAAACATACGTTTCTATTCTAGAACTTTATTAGCTATTATAGTTAATTTCTTTAGCTTTTTAAGTATAGCTATCTTATTATTACTATCCGTAATACTATCCCCCTTTTCTAAGTCTTTATCCTGGAAGATAGTTTCTTCTTTTTATAAGTAGTATAAAGATAGTAGGTTTTTTACTTAGTATTCTAAACTATAAGATTTTTAACTCTTTTTTTTTTCTACCTAGCTTTTTAATAATAACACGTCCTAAGTTATTTCTAATACGTACTTACTATTTAACTTCTTAAATTTATAATAAACTCTATTACATGCTGTTGCCTTGTTCTTATTGTTATAATAATAGTTATTACTATTTAGTCCATCTCTTCTTTAGGCGTTGCTTTGAGTGTATTAACTATAATATAAAATATAATCTAGTTATAACTTAGCTTAAGTGGAACTGGTTGGACCGTAATAAGAAATACCTTTACTATTAACTAAAAAAAGCCTAGAATAATCTCCTTAATTATTATTATTATAAGGAAGAGTTGCGAGCTTATAAGTATTAGATCTATTATAAACTAGCCTAAATAAATTCTTAAAAGAAGGAGATATTCCAGCGTGAGCTTACCTTAGTTAATAAAGTTTATATAATAAAGAAAAAGTAAATCTGTTAGAGTTAATCTAGTATATTATAACCCACAGTATCTGATATTACTTCCTTTTCTGGTTTTAAATAGAATGTTCTATATTCTCTCTATATCTTAGACTTAGTTCTAGAGTAAGCCTTTACTACTTCTTTTAGTAATACTAGTTAATTAGCTTTAAACTACTCTTTAAGTTCTTAATTAGCTTCTAGGTGTTATCTTTAAGTTTATAATCTTTTTATCTAACTAAATATTTCCACTAACGCCTAAACTGTTAGTAGTCTAAAATCTATTAAACTTTATACTTAGTAGTGTCTTTCTTGAGTTTAAGTTTTGTCTATAGTTTAACATCCCGTAGTACTAGTTCTAGTTTAGAGATATAGAAAACTAGGTAAATTCTTATATCTTTAGGTAATTATAGTTTATAATTTATAAATTCTGTTTATCATTTAACCTTAAATAGTCTTAATTTAATGTGATCTAGTTTTCGTGATGGTCGTTTTATTTCTAAATTTTCCTTTTTTAAGAAAATCTTATCCCCTTCTTTAAAGATTAGTCTCTTAACTTTAGATTTATTCCTAATTTATTTACTAAGATTACCTTTATAAGTAATTTTCTATGTGATATCTTTGTAAAGTAGTTATAAATTCTTAATTTTTCTTCTTACAGGTTTTAATATCTTATCTAGTTTCTATAGTTCTTAATAAGCCGTAGGCTTATAACTATAGTTTATATAGAATAGTAATTTTCCTATTATTAATAACTTTACAGAGTTATATGTAAACTTAGCTATTAGTAGTAAGTTAATCTAATTATCTTATAATTTATTAACATATATTTATAGATATTATTCTAACGTTTAGTTTGTCCATTCTGTTTATTTATTTATTTATAAGTAAAATACTATTAAGAGGCGGTATTCTGCCCCTAGTTACTTTATAAATATTTTCTAGAATATTAATATAAATAATTTGTCTCTGTCTGTAATGAATTCATGTAGCATTCTATATCATATAATCAAAATTTTAATTAGTAATATAGCCAATTTATTTACTTTAATTTTTATATGGGTTGGTTTAAAGTAAGCGTACTTTATTAGTTTATTAATAATAACTAGTATTATATCATACTATTAACCTCTTTAGGTAGTGATTGTCGGTATTTCCGTGATAAAGTCTATTATAACTAATTCCTATAGTAGATTTAATAAAGATATAGGTTACATAAGTCCATACTCTTTATATCTTAATACTTTATTCTTTTTATAATTAATATATTCTAAAAGAATTTTCCTAACCTTACTTTAGATTCCTGGAATCTAGAAGTGTCTGTTAATTCGTTTTATAGTTTTCTTAATTCCCTAATATCCGTGCATTTCCGCTGAATGTTGGTCTTTAATTAATTTAGTTTATAATTTATCTAGTACATAGATTATCTCTTAGTCTAGATTCTATAGTAGTTGTTTATTATTAAATTCCCTTATTTATTTTTCCTAGGTGTTTTCGATAATAACTATGTATTTAATATTAATTTATAAGCTTCCTAGAGATCTATTCTATCTTTACTTAAATATTATATTATAGATTTCTAGTATATTCCTTATATAGTCTGCTTGTTAGCTAAGTGTATTAGCTACTATATTTTCTTTTCCCACTTTATAAAGTATTTAAAAATTAAATATGGAAACTAATTTCTACTATCTGATTTATTATTAATTTAACTTCTTTATTATTATAAATGCTGTTAGATTCTTGTGATTTAAATATATAATAATTTAGTACTTAGCTCCTTCTAAGTAATATTTCTATTTTTTAAATACTTAAACTATTACTAATAGTTTTTTATTATAAATATTATAGTTTAACTTAGTAGTTGTAAGTTTATAAGATAGAAAGTCTACTAGATATTTATATTTATTATTTTATACTTATAATAGAATAGTTTCTATAGCTCTGTCTAATACATCCACATGTATCTCTATTTAAAGTCATAAGTTAAATATTTTTAATATTAATAGTTCCTAGAATTTTTTTTTTAGAATTATAAAAGCTTTGTTTTTCTTAACTTTCTACTTAAATTATTAGTTCTTTTTAAGTAATTCCGTTAAGGGTGCTGTGATTTTTAAATAGTTCTTAATAAATTATCAGCAAAAGCCCGTAAATCTAAGAAAAAAATAAACTTCTTTTATGTTTATTAGTATAGGCTATGATAAAACGTTCTTAGCTTTATCTAAATTAACTGCTATTCCGTCTCAGGATATCAGATACCCTAAGAATTTAACTTCTTTTCTATAGAACATATATTTCTCTGTTTGAATATATAGGTTGTGTTTCTTAAGCTTCTGTAGTATCTTCCTAATATACTTAATATATTCTTTTAGTGTCTTATTCGTGTATATAAGCACGTTATTAAAATATGCTATTATAAATACGTCTAGATATTCCCTTAGTATATAGTTAATAATTGTCTAGAATATTACTAGTGCGTTCGTGAGTTTAAATAGCATGACTAAATATTTAAATAACCTATATCTTATTTTTAGTATAGTTATCTATTCGTGTCCTTTAGCTATTTATATTCTATAATATCTATTCTTAATATTAAAGAGGCTAAACTATCTAGCTCCTTTAAGTTTATTTATAAGTTTTAATATTAAGAGTATAAGGTAATAATTTTTTACTATAGCTTTATTAAAATATCTGTAGTCAATACATAACCTTAATTTACTATTTTTTTTTAGTATAAAAAGTGTTAGTGATGCTATAGTATTTTTACTTTTCTATATATATCCCTTTTTTAAGTTTTTATTTAGATATCATTATAACTTCTCTTGCTGATTAATAAATAGTTAGTATAATAGTCCCAGTTTTAAATCCGTTCCCTCTTTAAGTGTGATTTTATAGTTCTAGTCTTAGTATTCTAGTAATTAGTCTTTAGCTTTTTTAAAGAACTATTTTCTAAATTCTCTCTAGTATTCGTTTAGTATAATAAACGTAGTATTATAAAAAGCTATTTTCTTTATTTATATTATAGCTTATATTTATTTATAGTAGTTTTTCCTAGTTTCTATAGACTTTATTCTCTAGTTAATTAGTAAATTCTATTATACTAGCTAGTTCTATCCTAATATAAAATCCTTATTATCTAAATCTATAATTTTAATGTAACAGTTATCTGTGTAATCTGCTACCTTAATAATTACATTCTTTATTTTAAGATTAATTAGATTTTTTTTAAATGTTACTAGATTATTATTTATGCGTACTACTCTTACAGGTTTTTCTAAAACTCTAGTTAAAATATAGTATTTCTATATTTACTTATTTAATATAAGTGTTTTACTAGCCCTATTGTCTATAAGTACTTGTGTTTAAAAGCTGTTAATATATACATCTATATATAGCTTATTTTCATGTCTTTATTTAAATCATATATAGTTAAGTAATAACTTTTGTATTTTAACTTTAAATTAGTTCTCTAGTAGTATAGTTGTTGCTTACTAGCTTTCTAGTTTTTTATTAGTTATTAACTTCTAAGTAGCAGTCATTTCTTTAGTGTTTTCTTTTTTAGTCTATGAATAGAATATTACTAGAGTTAGTATTAGTTTTATAGTAGTATTTTATACTTACTTCTTACTTCTTTTCTATAATCTTAGTGCTTTCATTCTAAGAAACATTTTTTAGTTATTAGTTTAGTATATAATTTTATAGCTAACTATCTATTTTAGTAGTATTTAGTTTAGTAATATTAGCATCCTAGTTAGCACTTATCCTAGTCTAACTATTTATGTTTCTTGGTTTTTAGGTCCTGAAGTTCTTCTTTAGAATCCGTATAGATCAGTTCTTACTATGTATTAAATTCTTATTTCTATACTATCTATTTTAATACTTATTTTATTATTAGTTTTTTAATTTATATAGTATAGACTACCTATTTACATTCTTGTCTGATATATATTTTTTCTTTATATATTTAGTACTTCTTTTATATAGTCCTCTCGGCAGCGTCTTCGTCTTATATTTATAAAATAAGTAGAGTAAGTTTTTTCTCTAGTTTTCTATTCTAGTTTTATTTTAACTTTAGATGTTTAATAGGGTGGTAATAGGTTACATAACTCATAAATAGTATTAGTTCTTATCTATAAATCTTATTTATCTATATAGCTAGTTTTTATCTATTAAGTTCTTTATGCTGCTTGTTACTGGCTACTTATAATACTTATTAGTACTTATATATCCCATCTTCTAAAGTAACTTCCTAGTGCTTAGTGATATAATATTTCTTTATATAGTATTTTAATCTATAAATCTAGTAGTATTTCTAGCTTATTTATTATCTAATTATTATAGATATTAGCTCTTTGCCTTCTATTGTTTCTTAATCTTATTATTATCTAAATTTCTAATTCTCTACTCTAAAGGATTCTCTTTTCTGTTAGATTATTTTATAGAATTAATTAGCTTCTTTTATAGAGCTAGCCTGGTATTATTTAATAGTAACTTCTTATATAATAGTAATTATATTATTAGTTTATCCTACTAAATAATCCTTAACCTGCTAATATAGTATTTCGTATTTTTATCTAAGATATGTGTGTTTTCTATAGATCTAGTATTATTTCTTCTAAATTCATTATATAATAGTTTTCTTAATTATTTAGTTCTTAGCTAGTTTTATTTAGACTATAGTAATCTTAACTAGTGCTTTAGTTTAAATATAAACCTATTTAACATCCACTCTTTATTATTTATAGTTTTTAATAAAGTGTTTTTTTTTTTATAACTAAGATATACTTTACGTGTGTATTAATCTATTCGTTTTTTAATTTACTTATCTTATTTTTACCTATTAACTTATATGTTCTTGATTAATACTTAGTTAATTTTTATTACATTATAAGTTTAGTTATCTTTTTTATTTTTTTGTGGTGTATAGATTACTGGCCTAGTGTTATTTTTTTTTTATTCTTTCTAATACTAATAGTTATTAATTATCACCACTTATTTAATGATTTCTAGAAGTATATTAAGTTATTTTCTTTAGGAAATTTTATTCTTAATCCTGTTTTTTAGTCCTGCGTAGTATATTATAACTAGAGATTAATCTATCTAATCTAGTTAAAATTAGATTTACTTAAATTCTATTATATAGTTAGCTGCTAATGTGTATTATTTAAGCTATTAAAACTTTTAAATTACCTTTATTTCTTTATTAATTTTTTTAAAGACTATAATCATTTCCTTCTCGAAGCTTTTATAGTTTTTAAAGGTTTTTTTAATATTATTATTACAATTTATGAGTCCTGCTGATCCTAGATTAAAGTCTTCTTTATTTAGATAATTTTTTATAAGTAGTTTAAACTATTTTATAGCTTTTCCTATTATGTTCATACCAGCTGCCAGGATCTAATCTTAGTTAGTTATAAATAAAGATTAATTAAACTAATAGTAAAGGTCTATTATGGCTATAAAGATTTTTAGTTTATCTCTATTACTATTAAACTTTATAAGAGGTTATATTTTAGCTATTTCTTCTCTACTAGTCTTACCTACTACTACTTATTATTATAGGTTAACTAGAGTGTCACGTAACTTTATAATAGCTACTTTTTATTTTTAAATAATTTATTATATATTTTTACTTTTTCCTGATGTACTTCCGGTAGTAGATGAAGATCCTACTATAACTTCTTCTTTATTACTACTTTCTTCTAACGAATAAAGTTCCTGTTTGTCTTTATAGTAGGTTATTATAGACTATAATTAGAAATTTATTATTAGAATTAATCTAACGTTCTCTCCTACACTTTAAAAGGGTAGTTATAATATTACGAGTTGCTTTAACTTAATAATATGTTTTATATTAGTAACTTTACTTTAATTAATTACTTATTAAGTTCTTAGCTCTTTCTGTATTTAGAATAGATAGTTTTAAGTTTAATAGAATAAAGTTTATGCTTTATCACAAGGTAGAGAGAGGATATATAATAGATTTAATAAAATAGTTATTAAACTAATTCACTTAAGTTCAAGTCTTAATTTAAAGAGAAGATTTTGATTTTAGAGTAACTATAAAAAATTATAAATATCCCTAAGCCGTTTTATGTCTTATATTTATAGGAAACTCTTTATACGTATATTATATACCTGCCGGCAGTATATTAGATACTACTAGAGAAGATAATAAAAATAAGTCTAGTTTTAGTATTATTTCTTTTATTAGTATTTATTTACTAAGTCTCTTTTAGTCACGTGCATGACTACTTTTAATTCTATAGTATAGTTCTATATTTCTATTCTCACTTCTTAGCTTATATCTTAGTTTGTGCTAGTATATCCTATACCTGCTTATAATTCTTTCTTTTTAGTTTAAATATACGTTTCTATTTTAGAGCTTTATTAGCTATTATGGTTAATTTCTTTAGCTCTTTAAGTACAGCTACCTTACTATTACTATCCATAACAATAATATATAAATTTCTTTAATATAGTAAGTATAAATATAATTTGTGTTAAAGCTTTAGTAATAATATAAAGTTATATAACATTCTACTAACATAATATTCTAATAATATAAAAATATAGTAAAGTATAGTTTAACTAATTTATTATATAACGAATTCTAGAGAGTTGCTTTAAAATATAAAGAGAAGTATAAAAAAAAACTATTTAAAAGCTAAAAAGAATACTTTTTATATAATAAATCTTTTATTTATAATTTACTTACTACTTAAGTCTACTATAGTTGTTTAGTTTTTATTAGTTTTAATTACCTATATTATACTTATAACTTTATATATAAAATATTACGTATTTTTTTTGCTATTAGTTCTATTAATTATTTTAATAATATTAGCTAGAAGCTTTATTTTCTACTTAGTTTTCTAAAGCGTCTACTCTACTTTTTATTTAGTATTAATTTCCTATATATACTTTTTTACTAATAGCTAGTAATTTTTTCTTAGTTAGTTTATTATCTCTTATCTGTAATTATTATCTTGCTTATTACTAACTATAATACACATATTTAAGTAAAATATAAGTAGTAATTCTATTTAATTTTAATTTTAATAGCTAGAAGATTATTATAAGCTAAATAGAATTATACTTTCTAAAATAGCGTCTGAAACAGCATCTAATATAAATTAATTTTAAATAAATTAAAAATAGTAAATTTAAAACTATTTACTAGGCTATTAATATAAGTACTAGTGTAATATATATTACTAAAATATTACTACAAAACAGCAAATATTACTAGGAAAAGTAGAATAAAGAAATTATAATTTTATATAATATTTTATATATAAGAATTAACTTACTTTAGTGAAAAATAATTTACTAACTTGTTATTAAAACTATATTATAAAGTTTGAGAATTATGATATTAAATGTAAATAGTTTTACTTAATAATAGAATATCTACTCCTTCAGAACTTAGTAAAATAGAGTAGAATTTCTAAATAAAAGACTATTACACTTCTTTATTTAAAACTTAATACTCTTAATTATTTATATTCTTATAAAATTATATATTATAATCTTAAACTAGAAAACATTCTTATTTAGTACTAAAAGTCTACTAATTTCTGTATTAAAATTACTAATTTTAAACTAGTTAAAAATAACTCTTTTTTAAAGACTTATTATAGTATATAGCTTTATATTACTTTAGAAATTTAGAAGAACTGCTCTTATATAGCTAAAATAGATATATAGTTACTAAATATTATTATATTTAAGTATGTATATAACTTCCTAAAGGTTCTAAAAGTATAGAATTAATTTAACTCTAAAAGTATTAGGTACTTATAATATAGAGTACTTACTATAGTATAACTATTTATTTATTATATAATTTTATTACATAAATTCTATATATTATTAGTAAGATAAATTTTAGTAAAGGCAAAGATAATTATTTTATTTTATATAAATTTAATAAATCTAGTTAAAGCTAGTAAATAAAACTAATATATTAATTATAGTTATAATTATATTATATTATATACTACTAGATTTTAGCCTATAATAACTAAATTTAATTATAATATTTCTACTTTATTTATTTTCTTCTTTTTGTTAAGGCTTTTATATTTTAACTAGTTTTTATTAATAAAATCTAATTCCCCTTTTTTTAAATAATACTAAGTATTTAATAACTTTTTAGCTATTAAACTTTATAAAAACCCTTATAACTAAATAAAGTTAACTAAATTTAGATAACTTTTTTAGTTTAAATTTGTTCTTTTTAGAGCTCTATATTTTATTCTTTCTTTATAATACTTTACTAGTAAAATATATATACTCTTAAGTTTTATAATTAAACTATTTAAAATATATCTATACTAAACTAAATTATGCGTTTTCTAAATATAAATAACTTTAAAATAAGATTATTTAAAAATAATAATGTTCTACTTTACACTATTCTATTACATACTTAAAATAAAAAGAAAGTTATTTTTTAGAATATAGAAAAAACCTATATAGTAAATAAAAAAAATAAAAAAATTAAAAGTTACTACTTTATAGCTAAGGCTAACAGATTTAAATATATTTAAATAGATATATATTATATAAATAAGATAAGTAGTACAAAGCTTTTTAAAGTAATTAACTTTATATACTATTAATATAAAGAAGTAAAAGATTGCTATACATACCTTACTAATATATTATTAAAATCTAAATTCTTAAGTAATAAATAGTTTACTAGAAAATAGACTCTTTAAAAGTTAATTACTCTATTAACTATAATATTTTTTAATAGAGAATAAAAAAAGCTAGAAACTAAAAAAACTCTATAATAAAATATATTAAACTATATTAGTATATTTATTAGTAATTTTTTTAGAAAATAATGCTTTTAAAATATATTATATTACCTAAAGAATATTATAAGCTGTAAAGAAAAATACTTTTAGAATTAAAAATTAAATTTATTACTTATTAAGTATATTTAGCATTAACATGCTACTAATTTATTAAAAAAAAGAAACTACTTTTATTAGAATTTAAAAAGAAATTATAAGAATCTCAAATAATTATAGTTTCTTTATATAGAAATCTTTTAATAATTATAGTAAATTTCTGGCTACTTTTCTAGTTACATTTATTAATCCTAGTAATATTATTTAATTTAATTTTTTTAATACCTTTAACAGCTTTTTAACTATAAATAGTAGAAAATTTCACTTAAAACTTTATTTTATAAATATAGGTTTTTAGAAACTAAAGGTTATAATCTTTTATTATTATAATAAGCTAGAGCCTAAGATAGTTAACTAAAATAGTTATCTTAACTTTAACTTCATGCGTAACTACGTGACCTTAGTGATTTAATAGAAATTAGCTATTAAGTCTCTATAGTATATATAATTAACTTTTTATTAAATTTACTTTATTTATATTTAATTGCTATTATTAGCCTGAATTACTATATTTGGATTTAATTAACTCTATTTCTTATAAGAGGCTGAAAGGCCTCTAGTAGTATAATTAACTTTATAAAAGAGCAAAAAACTCTCTAGTATTTAAGAAAACTATTTAGTAATATAGTAAGTATTAATAGATGCTAATAACTACTTAGTATTTATACTAATAGCCTAAGCGATAAACCTGCTTAATATAGAATATAATAATAAATAGATTAGCTATAAACTACACTGGTTACTTATTTTATAAGGGTTAAAAATTCCAGCTATTAAAGTAATAATAAGCTAAGTAGAGATTAAACTTAATAACTATTCTACTTAATATAATAAAGAGAAGGTTTTATTTCTAGTAAATAAAGCCAGCAATAGCACCTTACTTAAGAAGATTATAAACATATTATAAGTAATATCTAAGAAGTTAACTATACTAGAAGATTATAATTCTCTATTAAAGCTATTTTTATAGATTTTAGTAATAACACTAGTAACTCTCTTTATACTAATACTATAACTAGTAATTAAATTAGTAGTTAAACTATTTAATTTTTTTAAATTTCTTATATTTAATAGCATATGGTCTTTTTACTTTACGTTTAAGTATTAAGCTAAAGCTAAGTTACAATTTAATAAATACTATATAAGTAATAAAAAAGAATAAATAAACTATTTCTTTTAGTATTTAAAGGGATAAGTAGTATAAACTATTCTTTTATAGATCTTTAATTAAAGAAATAATACTATCTTTAAAGTAATATAGGCGTTTATGGACTCTTAGTCTAAAAACTAGTATTAAAAGTAAAAGTCTCTAAACAAGCTATAAAGCATGAAATAGAAAAAGAAGTTAGTAAGAGAATACTATATAGAGTTTAATAAAAAACTACTACTAGTAGAAAGTAATTAGCTAAATAAAGATATAAAGAAAAGTATATTTACCTAAAAATTAAATAGAGAGCTCTAGAAGCATATTATAGCCCTTTTAATAATACTAAGCTTTAAAGAGTATATGTAGGAAGTAATTTATATTAGTAATAACTTTATATAAATTATATTAAGTAACTATAGAACTATTATAGCTATTTATATAATGCTATTTATACTAATACTTAAACTAATAAATTAGAAAGTAATACTTACGTATATAGAAGTAGTAAAGCTATAGGATAATTAATTTAAAATACTTTAAATAAACTAAAAAGAATTTAACCGGCAATATAAGTAAGGCTTCTGTTATTAATATAGTTTTTCTAACTATATAAAAAATAAGTATAAATATATAAGAGTAAATTAGTTATGCTTAGCTATTATAATATTAATAAAAACTAAACAAATAAACGCTAATAAAAGAGACGAAGAAAATAGAGCTAAAGAAAAAGAAAAAGAATAGCTTTTATTTATAATTACAAGCAGGGGCCCCTAGTTAAAATAGATAAGATAATATTATAAAGAAAATAATAAAAGTTTTAAAATATACTCATAAATATAGACTTTATTACTATATATTTATTAATTAATTAGACGAATATTGCATATATAATAATTAATACTAGATATTTTTATTATAGTTTTATAAGCTTTATTTTTACTACTAAAGTTTATTTAACATATATTAACATAACTCTATAGAGGATTATTAAAGTATATAAAAAACCTAAAAGGGTTACCTAAGTTATATAAATTAACCTTAATATTAAAGAATATACTAAATAAGTTTATATATATATTATTAATAACGTGCTTAGGTTTAATCTTATTTTAAGTAAACTCTAAATAAACTAAAATAATATTATAATTACACTAGTAAAGAAATCGTTTTATATTCATACTTTAAGAATAAAAGTTTATAGTAAGAAAAGGAAGAAACTGTGTTAGTAAAAGCTAATAAAGATTAACATAATAACTTTTTTAATATAAATAGATAAATTAAAAAGAATAAGTAAGATACGTATTTTTATAGTATTACTAATAGATATTTAAAAGGCCTTAGTACTTAAACTAAAGCTAGATTCTAAAATACTACTTTCTAAGGCCTATTAGAAGTACTTAAAGCTGTTTTTAGAGAAGAAAGTAAACAAGCTCCTACTACTATAAAGTCTTAGAATAAACTATTATATTAAATTTAAAAAGATTAATAGGAAGGACCTTAAGGTCCTATAAAAACTACTATATAATATATTAAGAGAGAAACTATTAGTACTATAAAAAGAGTTAATACTATTATTAAAGAAAGGCTTTATTTATATAAGTAACTCTCTAGCTATAGTTTTAATACTATTTATATATAAGCTTAGTAAAGGTCTTCCCTTTTATATTAACTACCGCACGCTTAATAAGATTTGTAAGAAGAATAAATATTTTCTTCCTTTAATCTATAAAACGCTTAGCTAGATTAGTAAGGTAAGATAATATATTAAGTATAATATTTTAATAGCTTTTTATAAGATTTATATTATAAAAGAAAATAAATAGCTAATAGCTTTTTATATAAGATTTAAACTCTTTAAATAGCTGGTTACACCTTTTAGACTAGTAAGAGCCCTTAGTATGTTTTAGTAATATATAAACTAGACTTTATAAAAGTATTTTAATAAGTTCTATTTAGCTTTTCTTAATAATATACTTATCTACTTTTTAGACTTACTAAAACAGTATTACTAGTAAATTAATCTAGTACTAGAAAAACTTAGTGCTGTAGGTTTATATCTAGATATTAAGAAATACAAATTCAAAACCAAGAGCACGAAATATTTAGAGTTTATTATTAAAGTAAAGTAAGGAATTTAAATAGATCCTATTAAGATAAAAGTAATTACTAAGTAATAGTCTCTAATAACTATAAAAGAAGTTAAAAGCTTTTTTAGATTTATTAATTTCTATTATTAGTTTATTAAGTCTTTTTTAGAAATTACTGCTCTACTTATAAGACTTATAAGTAATATATTATTTTAATAAACTAATAAAAAGCAAACAGTATTTAATAAGCTAAAAAAAATCTTTATATTAGAACTAGTACTAGCCTAATTTAATTCTAATTATAAGATTATTTTAGAAGCTGACTTTTTAAATTATATAACTAAAAAAGTTTTTTCATAATACGGCGATAATAGCGTGCTGTGTTTATATATATATTTTTTTAAAAAAAAAAACATACCTATAAAGTATAATTATAAGATATATAATAAAGAACTTTTTATAATTATTTATTACCTAGAGACATAAGACGCTGAATTATAGTTTATTAAAAAAATTCTAAGTTATTACTAATTATAAGAACTTTAAGTACTTTATAAGGTTTTAAAATTTAAGTAAAAGATATACACGCTGGCAGTTATTTCTTAGCTAATATAATATAAAGATTTAATATAAGCTAGAGAAAGAAAATATATGAGCTAATATACTATTAAAACATAAATAAAATCATCTAAATAAAGAAAATAATAAAAGGCTAAAAAGTCATATAATTTAGCTACTAAAGCTAGTAGTTATATATTAGAAAGAAGAGCTTTAATTAAATAATAATAAACAAATAATATAAGCTTTTTCTACTTAAATTAGTTTTTTAATAATTATAGAAGATAGTATAACTAAAGTCTAGAAGTTTTATACCTAAGAGTCTTATAATAAGCTTAAATAAAAATAGTATAATATAATACTAAATAATAAAGTATATATAAGAGTAGTATAGACTTTTTATAATTAAAAGTAGAGATTTTTTTTAAAGCTTAAACTAAAAGTTTCGCTAGCTAAATACACAATTAATAAAAATAGAACTTTTTATTATTAGAATAAAAAGTAGGTGCCTAACTTAGAGCTATTAAGAATATTAATTATTTACTAAATTTATTTATTATAAGTAATAGGATATCCAGAATAGTAGAGCATTTATCTAATATTAATAAGAAATTACTTTTAGCCAGGGATATTAAACTACGTATAGTATTATATTTAAAACTATAATATTTATAGTTATATAAAGTTATAAAGAAATTATTAGCAAGAGCTGTTACGCCTATTACCTATTTTTAATTATATTTAAAAAAAGATTTTAATAGATTTTATAACTGGATTACTAGAAAGTAATAGCTGTACAGTTTTACTAGTAATTACTAATAGACTAAATAAAAACATAACTCTTTATTCTTTTCTAAATATAGATATTAAGATAGTAATATAGGTTTTTATCTGTAAAATTATTACTTACTATTAGATTTTTAATACTATAGTATTTAATTATAGTAGCTAATTTATTAGCAAGTTTTAAACTAAGCTTTATAAAATCTTAAGAATTAGAAAATAATTATTAATAGTATTTTATCTATAAATAGATAGTTTAATAGAAAGAATAAATAGCATAGTTAAGGCCTATTTTTAAGCGTTTATTATATAGAACTAAGTAAACTAAGTAAAGCTTTATTTAATAATTAAGATTATAATAAAAAGAAAAAACACTACTTTAATAAGAATAAGCCTATTTTTTTTCTAGCATAAATACAATATAGAACTACTATAAGTAAATATTAGAATTAAATGTAATATAATAACTTATGACTTAAAAACTAGTACTAGAGAAATTATAGAAAAGCTAAAAAAATATATTAACTTAGCATAAACAACTATAGCTAAGGCATAGTAAAAGTAAAAAAAATAAATAAACTAATATTAGAATAAAGCTTTATAACTATATATTAGAAATAAGATATAGCTAAAGCTTAATAACTAACTCTTTATTAAATATAAAAATATAAAGCTAGACTAAAAGAATACTAAATATATTATAGAAAATATAATTAGTTTACATGCTATAAAGCTAAATACGCTCTTAAAACTAAACCTAATATTTTATATAAATAAATTATAGCTAGTAAGTAATAACCTATTACTAAGCTAATCTATAAATAATTTTTAGTTATTATTAATTTAAATAGATAACTATAAAGAGCACGTAGTGTAGGATATTATTACTAAAATATAAATAAAACAAAAACAAAGCTACTAGCTATAATATAAAATAAAATAAAAAGATTATATATTAATAACTATAGAGCTAGTAAGATAGCTAGAAAATATAATAATATTAAACTATTAGAAAAAATATACAGCGTTTTTATAAAGAGATAGATATAAACTCTTATTAGTAAATTACTAATAAAAACTTTAAAAAAAAGCTATAGTAAATAGAATTTAAGACAGACTTATAAAGACTTTTAGATAAATAATTCACTAGAAAACTCTTACCTAATCTATAAGAAAGAAAATAATGTAATAAGCTAGAGTCTAAAATAGTTAACTAAAATAGTTATTTTAGCTTTAACTTTATACGTAACTACGTAACTTTAGTAACTTAATAAAAGTTAACTATTAAGTCTCTATAATATATATAGTTAACTTTTTATTAAATTTACTTTATTTATATTTAATTACCATTATTGGCCTGGATTACTATAATTATAAAGAAAAAGAAAAAAAAGAAAAGCTAATTACTATCTATATAAAATTTTTTTTTCTAATAATAGATTAATTTAAAAGAGTTTAAAGTAAAGAATTTAAATAGTTTAATCTAAAAAAATTTAAACTATTATAATATTTTATAAAAAGAATATATATCCGAGGAGGCCATATAACACATATATAGAAATTAAAAAATCTTAGAAAATATAATAGGATTATTTTAAAGGAGATCTACCCTAATAGTATGCTAATAAATATTATAAATTTTAGAAAATAGTTAGTATTATTACGTGTAGTAAAAGAAGAACTTAAGGACATTATATAATTACTATTAACATAAACTAATATTAAGACTAACTTAAAAGATGAAAATAAATAGATAGTGCTAATATATATAGTAATAGAGAACTATAAAATAGTTATTAAAATACTACTAGCTTAAAAAAATATTAATATTATTATATTCTATAAGTGAGCTGCACACCCAAGCGAGCTGCGCATCTTAGAATTCACCAAAATATCGAAATTTTCCACCTTAATATCTCAACAACCACTTAATGATAAATTCTAAAAATTGAAATTTGAGCTTTCATATACACATTACAGCTTTCATGAGAGTTGCATAAACATTGGTTGAGTAGTTTCTGAGATATAGTGATTTAGGAGCCAAAACGAAGCCAAATCGCTATATCTTAGAAACTACTCAACCAATGTTTATGCAACTCTCATGAAAGCTGTAATGTGTATATGAAAGCTCAAATTTCAATTTTTAGAATTTATCATTAAGTAGTTGTTGAGATATTAAGGTGGAAAATTTCGATATTTTAGTGAATTCTAAGATGCGCAGCTCGCTTAGGTGCGCAGCTAGCTTATAGAATATAATAACTTAAAAAATAAAAATAAATAAACACTACTATTATAGGTAGCTAAGAAGAAATAAAAAATAATAATTAAACTACTACTTAATAAAGATATTAACTTTAAACTAAAAATAAGTATAGCTAAACGCTATTATTATAAGTAGCTAGAAATAAATAAAAAATAATAGTTAAACTACTACTAAATAAGAGTGCTGGTTTTAAGGCTAAAAATAAATCTAGCTAAATACTACTATTATAAGTAGTTAAGAATAGATATAAGGTAATAATTAAACTATTACTAAATAAAAATACTAATCTTAAGACTAAAAATAAGTTTAATTAAATACTATTATTATAGATAGCTAGGAATAGGTATGAAGTAGTAATAAAAATACTACTAAATAAAAATACTAATTTTAAGACTAAAAATAAGTCTAGCTAGACGCTACTGTTATAGGTAGCTAGAAATAAATATAAGATAATAATTAAACTACTATTAAATAAAAGCACTAGCCTTAAAGCTAAAAATAAAAACTATAAATAAAAATAACTATTAGTAATAGTATAGTATAGATATAAGATAGTAGTTAAACTACTACTAGAAAAAAGTACTAGTTTTAAGACTAAAAATAAGTCTAGCTAAACACTACTATTATAAGCAGCTAGAAATAAAAATAAGGTAGTAGTAAAAATACTACTAGATAAAAGTACTAATTTTAAGACTAAAAATAAGTCTAACCAGATGCCACTATTATAGGTAGCTAAGAATAGATATAAAATAGTAGTAAAAATACTACTAAATAAAGACGCTAGTCTTAAGACTAAAAATAAGTCTAGCTAGATACTACTATTATAGGCAGCTAGGAATGGGTATAAAGTAGTAGTAAAAATACTACTAGATAAAAGCGCTAGTCTTAAGACTAAAGACAAGTCTAACTAAACACTACTATTATAGGCAGCTAGGAATAGGTATAAGGTAGTAGTGAAGATACTACTAAATAAGAGCGCTAGCCTTAAGGCTAAAGATAAGTCTAGCCAGACGCCACTATCGCGGGCAGCTGAGAACGGGAATAAAGTAGTAATTAAGCTACTGCTAGACAACAGCGCTGGCCTCAAGGAAAACAATATGTCTAGCCAGACGCCGCTGTCGCGGGCAGCTATGAACGGGCATGAGGCGGTGGTCAAGCTGCTGCTGGATAACAGCGCTAGTCTTAAGGCTAAAGACGAAGCAGTGGTCAAACTACTACTCAACAGCAGCGCTGGCCTAGAGGGAATAAACATGTCTAGCCAGACGCCGCTATCACGGGCAGCTATGAACAGGCACGAGGGGGTGGTCAAGCTACTGAGAACCGAAATAATTTACCCTAAGTCTATGTTTTGACAGTAACGTACTCTCAGGTGAGCCGGTCATATGGGCGAACCAGTCATCATGCCAAGCCCCACCAAATCCACCACAACTTTGCGTGTGTGTGAGTGAGTGTGTGTGTGTGTGTTCTATTATAGCCATGCACCCTAAGGGTATAGGCTGTTACAATACGCCAGCTATATACATCTTACACAGCTTATTCTCTTTATTTCAGAGGCCAACTATGAGACCTGCTCACCCATTTTCTAACACCATGCTTAATATAGGAAATAAAGAGAGATTATATAAACCTGAGAGAGAGCGTATGCCTGGTCGAAAATCCATCCATCACTAGCCTGAGTCCGCCAGTACCCTTAAGAAGTGCCTCCCCAGCCACTATTGCCGACAACTGCAATAGCTGCTTCCCTCGGTAGCAGTTTACCAAGTCGTATTGTTCTTAAACGGCCCAATGCTGATGAGCAGGTTGAGAGGGCGGCGGCGATTGCGGATGAGATCGGGGTAAGATTGTCAGGTTATGTATGCTGTCGAATAGCAAGGATCCTCTCCTTCTCTTTCCAAAACGCTGGGCATCTTTGATCTGACGCCCGATGTTCGCGCTGGCAGTTCACACAGCGTAGGTTGATTGTCTCGCACTGAAGGTGGCCCTCTTGTCCACACATGTCGCATGTCTCGGGTTGAATGCAGTCTCTGGCTCGGTGCCCAAACCTCCTACACTTGAAACAGGCTACCGGCGTGCGTCGCTCTTCAAATGGTGACACCATGGTCCCACCTCCGCCGAACGTGACGCTGTTTGACTTCAACAGTTTTTCTGCATCTTCTTTGGTTGCCACCTTAACAACTACTGACGCGTGCTGCCCGCTGGGCCTTGGTCGGCCAAGCCATCTCACCTCTACTCCATTTTCTGTCCCGAAGCGCTCCATGGCCGACTTGCTTACTTTCCCACTCTCAGCGTCCATCACTAGCAGAATTTCAATCCAGTCTACCTTGACTAGGTACCACTTGGGTCCGACCAGCCTCGCACCTGGAATGTGAGGTTCGAGCCATTCAGCCGCTGTCTGCCGAAAGGCGGCTTCTTTATCCTTTTCGACCGAGAACTTGATAACGTTTGCGTTGTCATTTGCTCGCCATACACGGAAGTCCTTGATTATAGCCCCAGTGAGCCTCTCCACATTGCCCATGCCTTGCTTGATGGTTTGTTTAGCTGCCTCGGTCGTGGCCACCTTCTCTGCCGTCTGTTCCTCCACCCGGCTGACATCAATTACTAATTGGCGATGTTCCTTGTTTGCATTCCCACCGCTTGTCGTACGCGACAAAGTCGTTCTTGACCCTTCCGCTCCTCTACTAGACGCAACTGATGCCCAGGACTGTGTCTGTGGGGAGCGCGTGGATGGGGGAGATGCGGAGGGGATGTCTAGTTGCGTTCGGAGAGAGAAAACCACCTCCTGGAGCTCGGTGTACTGGGTTTGAAAGCGCTGTTGTTCTGATTTGATGTCCCCAAGATCCTTCCGGATACTCTCAATGATGCTGCTCTGACTGGTGATGATACGGCTCTGCTGTGCTATCGTCTCGGTGAGGCTAGCAATTAGTCGGCCCAACTCATTAGAACCATCGTCTCCTCCTCCGCGTTCAGGCAGACCAGACCTTGTTGCCGTTGGGAATGGGGGCAGTTCATGCTGCGTTGCTTGCGGTGCGGCTAGCTGGGTAGTTGGACGGGCGGTTTGCTGAGTAGCTCGCACAGCGATGGTGTGCTCTTCGTTCTGCGCTGCTCGTCGTGTGATGGTTCGTGTCCTTAGCGACTGCTGGGCTTCCAGTACCCTCGCGCTTGGCTTCCTCGTACGGCTCTTTGGTGGTGCTGCTGGCGGGTCTCGAGGTGGTGTTGCGGACACGCGTTCCGGAGTCGAAGTGGCCATCGGGGCTCCGGCGCGGTGTCCGGCAGGCCGTACGGGCTGCGCTGCAGCGGGAACTAGCTAAACGAACGACCAGGAATCGATTAAAAGAATGTCCGAGATAAATATCCTACTCTTTCAACCCGCACCTCTCACCACAACTTTGCAATTGTAACTACCCGCGCCACTCGCCAACCCCGCTGGGTTGCGCTAATCACCTTAACGCCAAATTTGGCCATCATCCCAACTTTCTAATGCGATATTTCGCCACAACACTATGGCGCAGCGATACGGAGCTTATGACGACGTTGAAGAGCGTATTCAGAATGCTCTAGCAACTCTTAATCCCGAAAAAACCCCCCCAATCTCGCCGAGTTAGCGCGCGATTTTCATGTGCCGTATGACTGCCTCCGGTGTCGATACAGCGGTGTACAGTCAAAACAGCAGCGCCCTGGAGCTGGGCAGCGCTCTGGAGCTGGGCAGCGCTTTAACGCCGAACAGGCTGTACTGCGACAGTACATTGCTTGCTGCGATAAACTCAGCATGCCCGCGCTCGTTCAGCAGTTGAGATGGGCCATGCAGTTTATCCTCGACCTCGCCAGCCCGTCAGGTAAAGCTCTGCTGATCGGTCTACACTTCTGTACTCGATGGCTAGAGCGCAATCCAGACTGCCGCTGCGTTAAACAGAAGCCTCAAGAGGTCACTTGTCTCGCCTGCAGCACTGAGGAGGTGTACAGCGCGACGACTACTACAATATAGATGAGACTGGCTTCTGTATAGGCTGTGGAGGCAGCTAGTGGATAGTTACAATAGACTAGCAGCATAAGCAGGGCAGCGTAACAGCGGCTCAGACTACGTTACCTCTATTAAGACTATTTCTAGTAACGGAGAAGTGCTCCTGCTGCTGCTGATTGCCTAAGGCAGCGTCCACTTACAGAAGTAGTATACTCACACTAGTTTGCCTAATACGTACGCCGTCGGCTTGAGTAGCAGCGGCTACGCTAACAACACGCTATCACTTAAATAGCTAAAGCTTTTCAAGTATCACTCCGCCAAGCGGCAGGTAGGTGCTTACAGGCTGCTTATCTTAATAAATACGGCTCTTACTATACGCTAGAGTTCTTACAATACTGTAATAAGCATAAGATCGTGTGTTTTATACTACCGCCACATACTTCTTAGTATCTATAATTGCTAGATGTGGTCTGCTTTCAGCTCTTTAAGTAGTATTATAAAACTACTATAAAGACAATAACTTACACCAGCTATATAAAAATAGAATTCTTTAATACTATTAGTACTACTAGAGCTGTAACTTTCAAGCGTAGTATAGTACTTAGCGTATAAGAAAAATCTAGTATATAGATATAAAACCTAGAGATAGTACTATAAAAGATAAGAGTTATATATCTAATTACTTCTCTGCTGCTATTAGAGCGCTCACACGTTATAACTCTAGTAATAATAAAGTCTTTTAAGCACGAGCTTAAGATTATGAAAGTATAGGTTTTAATAAATAAAGTAATTAACTAATAGCGCTTTAAGCATCTCTTTAAGACTACTACTATAATAGCTAATCTTTATATAATTATAAAGCTTAAGTTTAAAACTATTATAGTAATCACAATAGCATGTTATTAACACTAAAGTAGTGTTATAAGTTACTTTAACTTAATAGTACGTTTTACGTTAGTAACTTTACCCTAACTAATTACTTAATAAGCTCTTAGCTTTTTCCGTATTTAGAATAGATAGCTCTAAATTTAACAGAATAAAGTTTATGCTTTATTATAAGGTAAGGAGAGAGTATATAATAAATTTAATAAGATAGTTATTAAACTAATTCACTCAAGTTCAAGTCTTAACTTAGAGAGAAGATTTCGATTTTAGAGTAACTATAAAGAATTATAAATATCCCTAAGCTGTTTTATGTCTTATATTTATAGGAAACTCTCTATACATACATTATATACCTATCAGCAGTATATTAGATACTACTAGAAAAAATAATAAAGATAAGTCTAGTCTTAATATTATCTTTTTTATTAGTACTTATTTGCTAAGTCTCTTTTAGTTATGTGCATAACTACTTCTAATTCTATAATATAATTCTATATTTTTATTCTTACTTTTTAGCTTATATTTTAGCCTGTGCTAGCATATCTTATGTCTACTTATAATTCTTTCTTTCTAGCTTAAATATACGTTTCTATTTTAAAGTTTTATTAGCTATTATAGTTAATTCCTTTAGCTCTTTAAGTATAGCTATTTTATTATTATTATCTGTAATACTATCCCTCTCTTTTAAGTCTTTATCCTAAAAGATAGTTTTTTTTTTTTATAAGTAGTATAAAGGTAATAGGTCTTTTACTTAGTGTTTTAAATTATAAGACTTTTAACTCCCTTTTCTTCCTGCTTAGCTTTTTAATAATAATATATTCTAAGTTATTTCTAATACATGCTTACTATTTAGCTTCTTAGATTTATAATAAACTTTATTATATACTATTATCCTGTTCTTGCTGCTGTAATAATAGTTATTACTATTTAATCTATCTCTCCTTTAGATATTACTCTAAGTGTATTAACTATAATATAAAGTATAATCTAGTTATAATTTAGCTTAAATAGAATTAGTTAGACTGTAATAAAAAGTGCCTTTACTATTAACTAAAAAAAGCCCAGAATAATTTTTTTAATTATTATTATTATAAGGAAGAGTTGAGAGCTTGTGAGTATTAGATTTATTATAAACTAATTTAAATAAATTTTTAAAAGAAAAAGATATTCTAGCGTGAGCTTATCTCAGTTAATAAAATTCACATAATAAAAAAAAAGTAAATCTATTAGAGTTAATCTAGTATATTATAATTTATAATATTTAATATTATTTTCTTCTCTAGTTTTAAATAGAACATTCTGTATTCTCCTTATGTTTTAGATTTAGTCCTAAAGTAAGCCTTTACTACTTTTTTTAGTAATACTAGTTAATTAGCTTTAAACTACTCTTTAAGTTCCTAACTGGCTTTTAGGTATTATTCTTAAGTTTATAATCTTTTTATTTAACTAAATATTTCCACTAACGCCTAAACTGTTAGTAGTCTAAAATCTATTAAACTTTATACTTAGTAGTGTTTTTTTTAAGTTTAGATTTTATCTATAGCTTAGCATCCCGTAGTGCTAGTTCTAGTTTAGAAATATAAAAAACTAAGTAAATCCTTATATTCTTAGGTAATTATAGTTTATAATTTATAGATTCTATTTATTATTTAACTTTAAATAGTCCTAATTTAACGTGATCTAGTTTTCGTGATGGTTGTTTTATTTCTAAATTTTTCTTTTTTAAGAAAATTTTATCCTCCTTTTTAAAGGTTAGTCTTTTAATCTTAGATTTATCCCTAATTTATTTACTAAGATTGCCTTTATAAGTAATTTTTTATGTAATATTCTTATAAAGTAGTTATAAGTTCTTAACTTTTCTTCTTATAGGTTCTAATACCTTATCTAGTTTCTATAGTTCTTAATAAGCTATAGGCTTATAACTATAGTTTATATAGAATAGTAATTTTCCTATTATTAATAACTTTACAGAGTTATATATAAACTCAGCTATTAATAGTAAGTTAATCTAATTATCTTATAGTTTATTAATATATATCTGTAGATATTATTCTAATATTTAGTTTATCTATTCTGTTTATCTATCTATTTATAGATAAAATATTATTAAGAGATAGTATTTTGCCCCTAGTTACTTTATAAACGTCTTTTAGAATATTAACGTGAATAATTTATTTTTGTTTATGATAAATTCCTATAGTATTCTATATCATATAATTAAAATTTTAATTAGTAATATAGCTAGTTTATTTGTTTTAATTTCTATATAAGTTGGTTTAAAGTAAGCGTACTTTATTAGTTTATTAATAATAACCAGTATTATATTATACTATTAATCTCTTTAAGTAGTGATTATCGGTATTCCTGTAATAAAGTCTATTATAACTAATTTCTATAGTAGATTTAGTAAAGATATAGGTTACATAAGTCCGTACTCTTTATATCTTAATACTTTATTCTTTTTATAATTAATATATTCTGAAAGAATTTTCCTGACCTTACTTTAGATTCCCGGAATTTAGAAGTGTCTATTAATTCGTTCTATAGTTTTCTTAATTCCCTAATATCCGTGCATTTCTGCTGAATGTTAGTTTTTAATTAATTTAGTTTATAATTCGTCTAGTATATAGATTATCCCTTAGTCTAGATTTTATAGTAGTTATCTATTATTAAATTCCCTTATTTATTTTTCCTAGGTGTTTTTGATAATAACTATGTATTTAATATTAATTTATAAGTTTCCCAGAGATCTATCCTGTCTTTGCTTAAGTATTATATTATGAATTTCTAGTATATCTTTTATATAGTCTATTTATTAGCTAAGTGTATTAGCTACTATGTTTTCTTTTCCTACTTTATAAAGTATTTAAAAATTAAATATAGAAACTAATTCCTATTATCTGATTTATTATTAATTTAACTTCTTTATTATTGTGAATGTTATTAGATTCTTATAATTTAAATACACAATAATTTAGTACTTAGCTTCTTTTAAGTAATGTTTCTATTTTTTAAATATTTAAACTATTACTAATAGTTTTTTATCATGAATGTCGTAGTTTAACTTAGTAGTTATAAATTTATAAAATAGAAAGTCTACTAGATATTTATATTTATTATTTTATATTTATAACAGGATAGCTTTTGTAGCTCTGTCTAATATATCCGCATATATCTCCATTTAAAGTTATAAGTTAAATATTTTTAATATTAGTAGTTTTTAGAACATCTTTTTTAAAATTATAAAAGCTTCGTTTTTCTTAACTTTCCACTTAAATTATTAGTCCTTTTTAAGTAATTCTGTTAAGGGTGCTGTGATTTTTAAATAGTTCTTAATAAATTATCAGCAAAAGCCCGTAAATCTAAGAAAAAAATAAACTTCTTTTATGTTTATTAGTATAGGCTATGATAAAACGTTTTTAGTTTTATCTAAATTAACTACTATTCCATCTCAGGATATTAGATACCCTAAGAATTTAACTTCTTTTTTATGAAATATATATTTCTCTGTTTAAATATATAGGTTATGTTCCTTAAGCTTCTGTAGTACTTTTCTAGTATACTTAATATATTCTTTTAGTATCCCATTCGTGTATACAAGCACGTTATTAAGATATACTATTATAAATACGTCTAGATATTTCCTTAGTATATGGTTAATAATTATTTAGAATGTTACTAGTGCGTTTATAAGTCTAAATGGCATAACTAGATATTTAAATAATCTATATCTTATTTTTAGTATAGTTATCTATTCGTGTTCTTTAGCTATTTATATTCTATAATATTTATTCTTAATATTAAAGAGGCTAAATTATTTAGCTCCTCTGAGTTTATCTATAAGTTCTAATATTAAAAGTATAAGGTAATAATTTTTTACTATAGCTTTATTAAGATATTTGTAATTAATATATAACCTTAATTTACTATTTTTTTTTAATATAAAAAGTGTTAGTAATACTATAGTGCTTTTACTTTCCTATATATATCTCTTTTTTAAATTTTTATTTAAATATCATTATAACTTCTTTTGCTAATTGATGGATAGTTAATATAATAGTCCTAGTTTTAAATCCGTTCCCTCTTTAAGTATGATCTTATAGTCTTAGTCTTAGTATTCTAGTAATTAGTCTTTAGCTTTTTTAAAGAACTATTTTCTAAATTTCCTTTAGTATTTATTCGGTATAATAAACGTGGTATCGTGAAAAGTTATTTTCTTTATCTATATTATAGCTTACGTTTATTTATAATAGTTCTTTCTAGTTCCTATAAACTTTATTCTCTAGTTAATTAGTAAATTCTATTATACTAGCTAGTCTTATCCTAATATAAAATTCTTGCTATTTAAATTCATAATCTTAATGCGGTAGTTATCTGTGTAATTTACTGCCTTAATAATTACATTCTTTATTTTAAGATTAATTAGACTTTCTTTAAATATTACTAGACTATTATTTATGCATACTACTCTTATAGGTTTCTCTAAAACTCTAGTTAAGATATAATATCTTTATATTTATTTATTTAATATAAGTGTTTTACTAGCCCCACTATCTACGAGCGCTTGCGTCTAAAAGCTATTAATATATATATTTATACATAGCTTATTTTCGTGTCTTTATTTAAGTTATATATAGTTAAGTAATAATTCTTATATTTTAATCTTAAATTAGCTCTCCAGCAGCATAGTTGTTGCTTACTAGTTTTCTAGTTTTTTATTAGTTATTAACTTCTAAATAGTAGTCGTTTCTTTAGTATTTTCTTTTTTAGTCTGTGGATAGAGTATTACTAGAGTTGGTATTAGTTCTATAATAGCATTTTATGCTCTTTTCTTACTTCTTTTCTATAATTTTAGTATTTCTATTTTAAGAAACATTCCTTAGTTATTAGTTTAGCATGTAATTCCGTAGCTAGCTATTTATTTTAGTAGTATTTAGCTTAGTAATATCAGCATTCTAATTAGCACTTATCTTAGTTTAACTATTTATATTTCTTAGTCTTTAGGTTCTAAAGTTCTTTTTTGGAATCCATATAGATTAGTTCTTATTATATATTAAATTCTTATTTCTGTGCTATCTATTTTAGTACTTATTTTATTATTAGTTTTTTAACTTATATAGTATAGACTGCCTATTTATATTCTTATCTAGTATATTTTTTTTTTATATATTTAGTACTTCTTTTATATAGTCCTCTCAGCGGCTTCTTTATTTTATATTTATAAAATAAATAGAGTAGATTCTTTCTCTAGTTTTCTATTCTAATCTTATTCTAACTCTAAATATCTAACGGGGTGGTAACAGGTTATATAACTTATAAGTAGTATTAATTCTTATTTATAAATCTTATTTATCTATATAGCTAGTTTTTATCTACTAAGTTCTTTATACTACTTATTACTAGCTATTTATAATACTTATTAGTATTTATACATCCTATCCCTTAAGATAACTTTCTAGTACTTAGTAATATAATATTCCCCTATATAATATTCTAATCTGTAGATTTAGTAGTATTCTTAGTTTATTTATTATCTAATTATTATAGATATTAGCTCTTTATCTTCTATTGTTTTTTAATTTTATTATTATCTGAATTTCTGATTCTCTGCTCTAAAGAGTCCTTTTTTTTATTAGATTATCTTATAAAATTAGTTAGCTTCTTCTATAAAGCTAGCTTAGTATTATTTAATAATAGCTTTTTATATAATAGTAATTATATTATTAGCCTGTTCTACTAAATAATTTTTAATCTATTAATATATTATTTCGTATTCTTGTCTGAGGTATATGTATTTTCTATAAATCTAATATTACTTTTTCTAAATTTATTATATAATAGCCTCTTTAGTTATCTGGTTTTTAGCTAGTTCTATTTAGACTATAGTAATCTTAACTAGTACTTTAGTTTAAATATAAGCCTATTTAACATCCACTCTTTATTATTTATAGTTTTTAATAAAGTGTTTTTTTTTTCTATAACTAAGACATGCTCTACGCGTGTACTAATCTATTTATTTTTTAATTTACTTATCTTATTTTTATTTATTAATCTATACGTTCTTAACTAACACTTAGTTAATTTCTATTATATTATAAATTTAGTTATTTTTCTTATTTTTTTATAGTATATAGATTACTGGCCTAGTGTTATTTTTTTTTCTTATTCTTTTTAATACTAATAGTTATTAATTATTATTACTTATTTAATGATTTTTAGGAGTATACTAGGTTATTTTTCTTAGGAAATTTTATTCTTAATCCTATTTTTTAGTCCTGCGTAGTATATTATAACTAGAGATTAATTTACCTAATCTAGTTAAGATTAGATTTACTTAAATTCTGCTATATAGTTAGCTACTAATATATATTATTTAAGCTATTAAAGCTTCTAAATTACCTCTATTTCTTTATTAATTTTTTTAAAAACTATAATTATTTCCTTCTTAAAGCTTTTATAGTTTTTAAAGGTTTTTTTAATATTATTATTATAGTTTATAAGTCCTGCTAATCCTAGATTAAAGTCTCCTTTAGCTAGATAATTCTTTATAAGTATTTTAAACTATTTTATAGCTTTTCCTATTATGTTCATACCAGCTACCAGAATCCAATCTTAGTTAGTTATAAATAAAGATTAATTAAACTAATAGTAAAGGTCTATTATAGCTATAAAGGTTTTTAGTTTATCTCTATTACTATTAAACTTTATAAAAGGTTATATTTTAGCTATTCTTTCTCTGCTAGTCTTGCTTATTATTACTTATTATTATAAATTAACTAAAATATTACATAACTTTATAATAGCTATTTCTTATTCTTAAATAATTTATTATATATTCTTACTTTCTTCTAATGTACTTCTGGTAGTAGATAAAGATTCTACTATAACTTTTTCTTTACTATTACTTTCTTTTAACAAATAAAGTTTCTATTCGTCCTTATAGTAGGTCGTTATAAACTGTAATTAAAAAATTATTATTAGAATTAATCTAACGTCTTTTTCTATACTTTAAAAGGGTAGTTATAATGTTACGAGTTGCTTTAACTTAATAGTATATTTTATATTAGTAATTTTACCCTAATTAATTACTTAATAAGCTTTTAGCTTTTTCTATATCTAGAATAAATAGCCTTAGGTTTAATAGAATAGAGTTTATGCTTTATCACAAGGTAGGAAGAGAGTATATAATAAATTTAATAAAATAATTATTAAACTAATTCACTCAAGTTCAAGTCTTAACTTAGAGAGAAAATCTTAATTTTAGAGTAACTATAAAGAATCATAAATATCCCTAAGCTGTTTTATGTCTTATATTTATAAAAAACTCTCTATGCGTATATTATATACCTGCTAGCAGTATATTAGATACTACTAAAGAAGATAATAAAGATAAGTCTAGTCTTAATATTATCTCTTTTATTAGTACTTATTTACTAAGTCTCTCTTAGTTATGTACATAACTACTCCTAATCTTATAGTATAGTTCTATATTTTTATTCTTGCTTCTTAGCTTATATCTTAATCTATGCTAGTATATCTTATACCTGCTTATAATTCTTCCTTTTTAGTTTAAACATACGTTTTTATTTTAAAGCTTTATTAGCTATTATAGTTAATTCCTTTAGCTCTTTAGATACAGCTGCCTTACTATTACCGTCCGTAATAAATAGTAGCTAAAAGTAAGTATAAAAAGATAGTATACTTACTATAGAATAAGCACATGCTGTAGTAGATATCTAAATTAATATTAATACTCAGAAAATAACTTATAAAGCAGTAAGAGAGTATAAAGAGAATTTTTAAAGTATTACTAATAACTTTATTATATAATTATGTACTTAAAACTCGCCTATTAAGTAACTATAATACTAAATAATTAATATTAATTATTATATATATAAATAGCTTTTCGCGTTGCGGTGCGTGTCTTAAGTTTAAATAGAATTTTACTAAATTTAGTATTAAACTAGTTATTAGTATTAAGGTAATTAGCATTAACCTTAGTAGAATTAGTAAGTAATATAAATAACTTATAAAATTCATAACTATAAAGTATAATATTATATAGTATTATAGTACTAAATATTTATATATTATATTCTCTAAAACTACACTATTTATAATGCCTTTAAGATTAATTACTTTTATTAATATACTTTTTTTTCTTATACTTTTTCCTATTACTATATATACTAAGCTTTTTTAAAATAGTTATTTATATACTTTCTTTAACTATTAGATTTTTTTTTTTTATATAATTTAAATTATATAACAGACTTATTAGCTGTCTAAAGCTTAATAACTTATTTATATAAAAGAATAGCTAAATATATTATTATTTTAGCACTTTTAGTTAACTAATTAAGCGTGTTAATAATTAAAATAAATAAGTTATTTATATATTTCTAAATCCGCTCTCAGATCTAGCTTTAATTAAAATCTAAATTTAACTATATTACTTAGTATTCTTAACTACTAAAGACTATTCTTAATAGTAAGGTATTAGTATATATAACTATACTTTAAGCTTTAATATTACTATTACTAGAGTCTAATAAGTATAGAAGTATGTAGAAAGTTATAATCTTTTTTTCTTATAAAGTTAATAGAAATTAAGTAAGTTATAGCTTTTATAGCTATCTAAAATTAAAAAACTATATATACTAATAATATAACTCTTTATATACTTATAAAAGTACTCTAATTACTTAATACTAAACTTATTTATTACCTAGCTACTTTTAGAGATATTAATAATCTAATTATTAGGTATAATATCTTTTTTATACTATATAGAAAGGTAATACTTGCTAGTAAAAATAATAAAGAGTAGAATTATTTACTTTATTATATTAATATACTAAATAACTATTATCTACTCTTAATTACCTGTTATAGGTAGTAATAGGATGACTAATAGTTTAGTTAAAAAAATAACTATATTTAAGAAGTTAAAGGAACTAGTAATAACAGCTAATAAAGCTCTAAAATAAAAATATATATTTAAGTTAAAAAGAAAGAATTATAAGTAAATATAAAATATATTAGCACAGGCTAAGGCATAAGCTAAGAAATAAAAATAAAAATATAAAATTATATAGAGAAATCTAAAGCATTTTATTATATAATAAAAAAAGGCTTAGTAAATAGAGGAGAAATAAGATAATAAAATCTCTAACAGCTCTAATAGTCTCTAGTAGTATTTAATATACTTTTAAATAATATATAATTATTATAAGTTGCCTTAACTTAATGGTACGTTTTATATTAATAACTTTACTTTAACTAATTACTTAATAAGTTCTTAGCTCTTTCCGTATCTAGAATAAATAGCCTTAGGTTTAATAAAATAGAGTTTGGTTTTTATCACAAGGTAGGAGGAGAGTATATAATAGATTTAATAAGATAATATCAAACTATTTCACTTAAGTTCAAGTCTTAACTTTTAGAGAGAAGATCTTGATTTTAGAGTAACTATAAAGAATCCAAAATATCTTAGAGCTAGTCTATACCTCATATTTATAGGAAATCCCTTATGCGTATTTTGTATACCTTTATGCAGTATATAGGATACTGCTAGAGGGTACTAGAGGATGCTAGAGCTTAAGCGAGCTCGCTTAACCTCTATCTTCTTCGCTTATTCTCTATTTACTAAGCCTCCGCTTGTCACGTGTACGACTGCTTCCAATCCACCGGCATAGTTCCGTATTTCTGTTCTCACTTCTTGGCCCGTACTTTAGCCTATGCTAGAGCATCCTGTGCTTGTTTACAATTCTTTTTCTCTAGCTCGAACATACGTTTCCACTCTAGAGCTTCATTGGCTGTTGTTGCCAATTCTCTTAGCTCCTCAGGTGTAGCTGTCTTGCTGTTACCGTCCGTAACACTATCCCCCTCTTCTAAGTCTTCGTCTTAGAAGATAGTTTCTCCCTTTTATAAGCAGTATAAAGGCAGCAGGTCTTCCGCCCTGTGTTCCAGGCTGTAAGACCCTCAACTTCCTTTCCTTCCTGCCCAGTTTCCTGACGATGACACGTCCTTCGTCATCTCTAATACGTGCGCGCCGTTTAGCTTCTCGGATCCGTAACGAACCCCATCACATGCCGACACCCTGCTTGAACTGTTCCCGTCGAGGCAACGACTGCCTCATGAACCTAAGTTCCGGTCGTTGCTTAGCTTGTGCTGGTCGTAATGTGAAGTGTGACCTAGTCATGTCACAACCTGAGTGGGATCGTATTGATCGTGATAAGGAAAAACTTCGCCGCTAGCTCGATTCTCTCGAAGATCAGCGTTCTGAACTTCGTGCTCACGAGTTGCGACTTCGTCGTGAGTTGGCGAAAGTGGATTCCAAAGAGAAAGAAATGTTTGATCAAGAGATAGCCTCTATTCGTAAGGTCCAGGCTCTTGAAGAGGCGGAAGTTCGCTCTTAGGGTCAAGAACTTCACACACCGCAATCCGCAGCACTGGGTTCCCCCCAACTCATTTCGCCTTCCTTCTCTGGTTTTGAGTGGAATGTCCTTTACTCTCTCTACTCCTTGGATTTAGCTCTAGAGCAAGCCTTTGCTGCTCCTGATAGTACTGGTCAATCAGCTCCAAACTGTTCTTCAGGTTCCTGATTGGCTCCCAAGTGTCATCTTCAGGTCCGTATCCTTCCCATCTAACCAAGTACTTCCACTAATGACTAAACCGTTGGTAGTCCAAAATCTGCTGGACTTCATACTCGGTACGATCTTCCTTAAGCTTGAGTTTTGTCTGAAGTTTAGCGTTGTGTAGTGCTAGTTCTAATTTGGAGACATGGAAAACTAGGTAAATTCTTGTGTCCTTAGGTAATTATAGTTCGTAATTCACAGGTCCTATTTATCATTTAACTTTAAATGGTCCTAATTTAACGTGATCCAATTTTCGTGATAGTTGCTTTATTTCTAAATTTTTCTTTTTTAAGAAAACTTTATCCCCCTCCTTAAAGATTAGTCCCTTAACCTTAGATTTATCTTTAATTTACTTACTAAGATTACCTTTATAGGTGATTTTCTGTGCGATTTCTTTGTGTAGTGTCTGTAAGTCTTTAACTTTTTTTCTTACAGACTCTAATACTTTATCTAATGTTTATGGTTCTTAATAAGCTGTAGGCTCATAACCATAGTTCGCATAGAATAGTGATTTTCCCGTTGTTAATGACTTTGCAGAGTTGTATGCAAACTCGGCTATTAGTAGTAAGTTAATCTAATTATCTTATAGTTTATTAACATATATTTGTAAGTATTATTCTAATATTTAATTTATCTATTCTGTTTATCTATCTGTTTGTAGGTGAAATACTGTTAAAAGGCAGTGCTTAGCCCCTAGCCGTTCTATAAACATTCTCTAGAATATTAACATAAATAACTTATCTTAGTCTATAATAAATTCTCGTGGTATCTTGTGTCGTGTAATTAGTATTTTGATTAGTAATAACGCTAGTTTATCTGCTTTTATTTCCGTATAGGTTAGTTTAAAATAAGCGTACTTTATTAGTCTATTAATAATAACTAGTATCATATCATACTATTAACCTGTTAAGATAGTGATTATCGGTATTCCTATAATAAAATCTATTATAACTAATTTCTATAGTCTGTTTAGTAAAGGTATTAGTTACATAAGTCCATACTCTTTATATCTTAATGCTTTATTCTTTTTATAGTTGATATATTCCAAAAGAATTTTCCTAACCTTACTCTAAATTCCTGGAATTTAGAAGTGTTTGTTAATTTATTCTATAGTCTTCTTAACTCCCTAATATCTATGCATTTCGGCTGAGTGTTAGTTTTTAATTAGCTTTATTTATAATTCATTTAATACATAAATTATTTTTTAGTCTAAATTCTAAAGTAGTTGTCTATTATTAAATTTCCTTATTTATTTTTTCTAGGTGTTTTTGATAATGACTATTGATTTAATATTTATTTATAAGCTTCCTAAGGATCCGTCTTATCTTTACTTAAGTATTATATTATATATTTCTAGTATATTTCTTATATAGTCTATTTATTAACTAAGTGTGTCAGCCGCAGTATTTTCTTTTCCTAATTTATAAAGTATTTAGAAATTAAAAGTTAATAGTATCTTCTATTATCTACCTTATTATTAATTTAACTTCTTTATTATTATAAATATCGTTAGATTCTTGTGATTTAAATATATAACAATTTATTACTTAGCTCCTTCTAAGTAATATTTCTATTTCTTAAATACTTAAACTATTATTAATAGTTTTTTATTATAAATATTATAATTCAACTCGGCAGTTGTAAGTTTGTGAGATAAAAAGTCTATTAAGTGTTTATATTTATTATTTTATGTTTATAATAAAATAGCTTTTATAGCTCTGTCTAATATATCTATATATATCTCCGCTTAAAGTCCTAGATTAAATATTTTTAATATTAGTGGTTTCTTAAATTTCTCTTTTAACCTTTTAAAGGCTTTGTTTTCTTTTCTTGTCTACTTAAATTATTAATTTTTCTTAAGTAATTCTGTTAAAGGTACTATAATTCTTAAATAGTCCTTAATAAATTATTTGTAGAATCTCGTGAATTTAAGGAAAAAATAAACTTCCTTTACGTTTATTAGTGTTAGCTATGATAGAATATTCTTAGCTTTATCTAAATTAACTACTATCCTATCTCTAGATATAGTATATTCTAGAAACTTGATTTTCTTTCTGTGGAATATATATTTTTCTGTTTAAATATATAAGTTATATTCCTTAAGCTTCTGTAGTATTTTCTTAGTATACTTAATATATTTATCTAGCATTCCGTTCATGTATACTAAGATATTATTAAGATATACTAGTATAAAAACGTCTAGATATTCTCTTAGAATATGATTAATAATGGCTTGGAATGTTACTAGTGCGTTAGTAAGTCCTATAGGCATGATTATATATTTATATAATCTATAGCTTATTTTAAAAGCTATTAGCCATTCATGCCCTTTAGTTATTTATATTTAATAATATTTATTCTTAATATTAAACAGACTGAACCATTTAACTCCTCTGAGTTTATATATAAGTTCTAATATTAGAGATATTAGATAGTAATTCTTAACTATAGCTTTATTTAATTATTAATAATCCACATAAAGTTATAGTTTTCTGTTTTTCTTTGGTATAAATAGTGCTGGTAATGTAACTTTACTTTTACTTTCTCATAAATATCCTTTTTTAATATTATTATTTAGATATTATCGTAACTCTTCTTATTATTTAATAGATATTTAATATAATAGTACTAGTTTTAGTTTTTCTTTTTTCTTAAGTATAATCTTATAGTTCTAATCCTTATATTCTGGTATTTAGTTCTTTTATTTTTTTATAAACTATTTCCTAAACTCCTCCTGGTATTTATTCGGCACAATAAACGTAGTATTATAAAGAGTTATTTTCTTTATTTATATTATAACTTTTATTTATTTATAATAGTCCTTCCTGATTTCTACTAACTTTATTTTCTAATTAATTAGTGGGTTCTATCGTGCTAGCTAGTCCCATCCTAGTATAAAATCTTTACTATCTAAATTTATAATTTTAATATGATAGTTATCTGTGTAATTTGCTGCTTTAATAATTACATTTCCTATTTCAAGATTAATTAGATTTTTTCTAAATATTACTGGATTATCGTTTATGTGTACTACTCTTATAGGTTCTTTTAAAACTCTAGTTAAAATATAGTATTCTTATATCTACTTATTTAATATAAGTGTTTTACTAGCCCTACTGTTTATGAGTGCTTGCGTTTAAAAGCTATTAATATATACATTTATATATAACTTATTTTTATGTTTTTATTTAAGTTATATATAATTAAGTGTTAACTTCTGTATATTAACCTTAAATTAGCTCTCTAGCAGCATAATTATTACTTACTAGCCTTCTAGTTTTTTATTTATAATATAATTCTAATTGTTAATTACTTCTTTAGTGTTTCTTCCTTAGGTCTATGGATAGAGTATTATTAGAGTTAGTATTCTTTTTTTAGTAATAATTTATATTCTCTTTTAGCTTTTTCTCTGTAATCTTAGCACTTCCATTCTAAGAAACATTCCTTTATCATTAATTTAGTATATAATTCTGTGGCTATTTATTTATTTTAGTAGTATTTAGCTTAGTAATATTAGCATTCTAGTTAGTATTTATCCTAGTCTAACTGTTTATATTTCTCTGTCTTTAGGTCTTAAAGTTTTTTTTTAGAATCTATATAGATTAGCTCTTATTCTGTGTTAAGCTTCTACTTTTATGCTATCTATTTTAATACTTATTTTATCTTTAGTCTCTTAACCCTTATAGTGTAAGCTGCCTATTTATAGTTTTATCTAGTATATATCTTCTCTTTATATATCTAGTACTTCTTTTATATAAATCTTTCAGCAGCATTGTTATCCTGTACCTATAGTATTAATAGAGTAAGTTTTTTATTAGATTTTTTATTCTAATCCTATCCTAATTTAGGGTGTCCTACGGGGTGATAATAAGTCATATAACTTATAAGTAGTATTAGTTCTTATCTATAAATCTTATTTATTTATATAGTTAACTTCTATTTACTAAGTTCTCTGTGTTACTTGTTACTAGCTACTTATAATACTTATTAGTACTTATATATCCCATCTCTTAAGATAACTTCTTAGTGTTTAGTAATATAATATTTCTCTATATAGTATTCTGATCTATAGATCTAGCAATGTCTCCAGCTTACTTACTATTAGATTATAATAAATATTAATTTCTTATTTTCTATAGTCTCTAGATCCTGTTACTGTCTGAATTTCTAGTTTTCTATTTTAAAGGGTCTTTCTTTCTGTTAGATTATCTTATAAAATTAGTTAACTTCTTTTAAGGAGCTAGTTTAGTATTATCTGATAGTAATCTCTTATATAGTAGTAATTATATTACTAGCTAGTATTACTAGATAATTCTTAACCTGCTAATATAGTACTTTATATTCTTATTTAAAATATGTATAGCTCCCATAAATCCAGCATCATTCCTTCTAAATTCTTTATATTATGGTTTCTATTATTATCTGGTCCTTAGCTGGTTTTACTTTAACTATAGTAATTATAATTAGTATTTTAGTTTAAACATAAGCCTGTTTAACGTCCACTTCTTATTGCTTATATTTCTTAATAAAGTATTCTTATTTTTTATATCTAAGGTATACCTTACGCGCATATCAGTTCATTCGTTTCTTAATACATTTATTTTACTTTCTTTTATTAATTTATGCGTTTTTAACTGATACGTAATTAATTTCTATTATATTATAAATCTAGGTGTCTTTTTTATTTCTACGTGGTGTATAAATTACTAGTCTAGTATTATTTTTCTTTTCTTATTCTCTCTAGTACTAGTAGTTGTTAATAGTCACTACTTATTTAATAGCTTCTAGAAGTATACTAGATTATTTTCCTTATAAAATTTCATTCTTAATTCTGTTTTTTAGTCCTGTATAGTATATTATAATTAATGGTTAGTCTGCTTAATCTAGTTGTAATTAGATTTACTTAAACTCTACTATATAGTTAGCTACTAACGTTTATTACTTAAGTTATTAAAGCTTCTAGATTGCCTTTATTTCTTTATTAATTTTACTAAAGACTATAATCAACTCTTTCTTAAAAGTTTTATAGTTCTTAAAAGTTCTTTTAATATTATTATTACAGTTCGTGAGTCCTGCTAATCCTAGATTAGAATCTCCTTTTACTAAATAGTTTTTTATAAGTGGTTTAAACTATTTTATGGCTTTTCCTATTATGTTTATACTAGCTGCCAGGATCTGATCTTAGTTAATTATAAATAAGAATTAATTAAACTAATAGTATAGATCTATTACGGCCATAAACGTCTTAAGATTATCCTAATTTCTATTAAATTTAGAAAGTAATTAGATCTTTATAGTCTCTTCTTTTTTATTCTTTACTATTTTAACTTGTTACTGTATACTGATTATAGCATTACGTAACTTTATGATAGTTATTTCTTGTTTTTAGATAATCTACTATATGCTCTTAGCTCCTTCTAATATACTTCTAATAGTAAATAAAGATTCTGCTATAACTTCTTCTTCACTGCTACTATTACTTAATAAGTAAAGTTCTTATTTATTCTTATAATAGGTTATTATAAACTGTAATTAGAAATTTATTATTAAAATCAATCCAATATTCTCTCCTATACTTTGAAAGGGTAGTTATAATATTACGAGTTGCTTTAACTTAACAGTATGTTTTATATTAGTAACTTTACCCTAACTAATTACTTAATAAGTTCTTAGCCCTTTCTATATCTGGAATAGATAGTCTTAGGTTTAATAAAATAGAGTTTAGTCTTTATCGCAAGGTAGGAGGAGGGTGTATAATATATTTAATAAGATAATATTAAACTATTTCACTTAAGTTTAAGTCTCAACTTTTAGAGAGAAGATTTCGATTTTAGAGTAACTATAAAAAATCCAAAATATCTCAGAGCTAGTTTATGCCTTATATTTATAGAAAATCCCTTATATGTATTTTATATACCTTTATGCAGTATATAAAATACTGCTAAAAGATACTAGAGAATACTAGAGCTTAAGTAAGCTTACTTAACCTTTATTTTTTTTACTTATTTTCTATTTACTAAGCCTCTGCTTATCACGTGTATAACTACTTCCAATTTACTAGTATAGTTTTATATTTCTATTCTTACTTTTTGGCTTGTACTTTAGCTTGTGCTAGAGTATCTTATGCTTATTTATAATTCTTTTTCTCTAGCTTAAATATACGTTTCCACTCTAGAGCTTTATTAGCTGTTATTATTAATTCTCTTAGCTTCTTAAGTACAACTGCCTTACTATTACCGTCCGTAATAATAATATATATATAGAGAATTTACTATAAGTATAAGGCATTAAATAGCTTATAGTTATTTTTAATTCTTTATAGTTACTCTAAAATTAAGATTTATACCTTAAGTGAAATAGTTTAATACTATTCTATTAAATTTTAACTTATTATATTTAATTTTTTCTATTTTTACTAAGTTAATTAACTTCTACTAAGTTTAATAAGCTCTCTAATCTAGAAGCAAGAGAACTAACTAAAGTATTATATAATTAATTAAATAGCTAGTTACTAGTATAATTTACGCTAGTAAGTTAGTAACTTATAATATTATAATTATCATCTCAAAAAAATAGAAAAAGCAGTTAGATAGATTCTAATAACTAATTATTAAATATCTATAACAACTTACTATAAAGACGAATAGGAACTTTATTTATCAAAAGAAAGTAATAGTAAAAAAGAAATTATAGTAGAATTTTTATATATAACTAGAAATACATCTAGAGGAACTAAGAGCGTATAATAAATTATCTAAAAATAAAAAATAGCTATTATAAAATTACGTGATATCTTAATAAGCCTATAACAGTAAATTAAAATAAATTAAAAAGAAAAAATAATAAAAATATAGTCTCTTAAGAAATTTAATAGCAACCAGAATAAACTTAAGATCTTTATAGTAATAATAAATCTATACTATTATTTTAATTAAAAATTATTTCTAACTAATTAAGACTAGATTCTAGTGGCTGGTATAAATATAATAGGTAGAGCTATATAATAATTTAAATTACTAATAAGAAATTACCTAGCTAATAGGGATCCTAACCTAAGAGTAGTAGAATTAATAAACTATAATAATAATATATAATAAACTAATAAAAGTTATAAATACTTTAAATAAGAAATAATTATTATCTTTAGAGAAATTAATAAGGAGACTGAAGTAATTTAAAAGCTTTAATAGCTTAAGTAATAAATATTAGTAGCTAACTATATAATAGAGTTTAAATAAATTTAATTACGACTTAATTAGATAAACTAACTATTAGTTATAATATACTATAAAGGACTAAAGAATAGAATTAAGAATAAAATTTTTAAAGAAAAACAGCTAAGTACTTTACTAGAAATTATTAAATAAATAGTAACTATTAATAATTAATAGTATTAACAAGAGCAAGAGAAAAAAGTACGTGGGAGATTAATAATCTATATATTTAAAAGAAACAGAAAGAATAACTAAACCTATAATAAAATAGATATTAATATTAAACAGGTATTTATTAGGAAGGGATAAGAAAAATAAGCTAAAAAATAAATAAAATACTACGTATATAATGCCTGCTTAAGATACAGAAAATAGAAACACTTTATTAAAAACTATAAATAATAATAATTAGATATTAAGAAGGCTTACGTTTAGATTAAAGTATTAAAAAAAATTAAAATAACTATAGTTTAAATAGAATAAACATAAAACATAATAACATAAAAAACTATTATATAATAAATTTAGAAGGAATAATACTGGTTATACGGAAGTTATATATATCTTAAATAAAAATATATAATATCATATTAGCAGGTTAAGAATTATCTAGTGGGATAATTTAATAATATAATTACTATAATACAAAAAGCAGCAGTTTAATAATATAATATAAAAACTAAGAAAGAAATATAACGATTTTATGAGATCATAGAACAGGAAGGTGGATCTTTTAGAAAAAAAAACTAAAAATTTAAATAAAAAAGAAATTATAAGATAGAAAAAGGAAAAGAATTTATATTTATAATAATTATACAGTAAGTACGCTGGGGACACTGTTAGATATATAAATTAAAATACTACTAAGAAGAATACTATATTACTAGATACTAGAAAGTTATTTTAGAAGATAGGATATATAAATACTAATAAATACTATAGTTAATAGAAAATAAGTAGTATAAAGAACTAAGTAAATAAAAATTAGCTATATAAATAAACGAAATCTATAAATAGATATTTATACTAGTTATAACTAATGTAACGTACTACCACCCTGTTAGACATCCAGAACTAGAATAGAATTAAAATAGAAAGAAAAAAGAGACTTTTTTACTAACCTTATAGATATAAGATAATAACGCTATAAATAAAGTAATAAAATAGAAGTACTAGATATATACAGTACTAAATTATATAAAAGTAGATTATAAATAGAATAAACACGCTATATATATTAAAGGACTAAAGTTAAGAAAAGTATTATAGTAACTAGTAAATAAAAAAGAACTTAATCTATAATAAGAACTAGTTTATATAGACTTGGAAGATAAGCTACAGAATTCAGACTCAAGCTAATATAAATAACTATTATAAATAAATACTAGATAGAATGTTAATAATACTAAATTAAATACTACTAAAAGAAATAGTTAGTCACAGACTTACATAAAAAGCTTATATATTAAGAATGTTTCTTAGAATAGAAGTACTAGGATTATAGAGAATAGACTAAAAATATATATAAAATACTTAGATAAGAAGCATGCTAACTCTAGAGATATTTAATCTATAAACCTAAAAAAAAAACACTAAAGAAATAACTACTACTTAGGAGTTAACTATAAATAAAAAACTAGAAAACTAGTAGACCATAACTAAGCTACTAGACGGGTAAGAAAAGGTTAAAAGAAATATATTAATTATATACATATAATTAGACTAGAAGAGATATGAAAATAAGCTATATATAAATATATATATTAATAGTAATTAGATACTAGCGCTCATAGATAGCAGGGCTAGTAAAATACTTATATTAAATAAGTAGATATAAAGATACTAAATACTAACTAGAGTTTTAGATAAACCTATGTAAATAAAACGCATAGATAATAGTCTAGTAATATTTAGAAAAAGTCTAATTAATCTTAAAACATAGAATATAACTATTTAGGCAGTAGGTTACTAGGATAACTGTTATATCAAAATTATAAATCTAGATAGTAAGAATTTTATCTTAAGATAGGACTAGCTAGTATAATAGAACCTAACTATTAATTAGAAAAGAAAAAATATAGAAATCAGAAACAACTACCATAAATAGTAATAATAAGTGATAATATAGATAAAGAAAATAATATTTTATAATACTAAGTTCGTTGTACTAAAAGAATACTAAAAGAAATTTAGAGAATAGTTCTTTAAAGAAGCTAAAGATTAGTTACTAGAATACTAAAACTAAGACTATAAAATTATACTTAAGGAGAAAATAGATTTAAAACTAGGACTACTATACTAACTATTTATTAATTAATAAAAAGAGTTACAACAGTACCTAAATAATAACCTGAAAAAGAGATATATTTAAATAAGTAAAAGTAAAATAGTATTACTAATACTCTTTATACTAAAGAAAAATAATAAGCTATAATTATGTATTAATTATAAGCACTTTAATAAAGCTATAGTAAAAAATTATTACTTTATATTACTAATATTAGAACTCATAAATAAACTCAGAGGAGCTAAATAGTTTAGTCTCTTTAATATTAAAAATAGATACTATTATATACGAAATAGTAGAAAAACACTAGTGGATAATAATATTTAAAATAAAATATAAACTATTTAAATATCTAGTTATACTATTTGGACCTACTAACGCATTAGTAATATTCTAGATAATTATTAACTATATACTAAGAGAATACCTAGATGTATTTATAATAACATATTTTATGGGTGAGCTGTATAAACGGGCGAGTTATACACTTTACCAAGACCCCATCAAAATACTATTATTCATAATATTATTGCTTAACGGTACCATCAGTTATAGTACTATTCTTATTACTACTAGGTTCTATAGTACTATCTTTATTAATTTTGTATGTTCGAGCGTTATGCCCAGTCCTACCGCAGTTACTACAGCGCCTTTGAGTTGGTTCGGCCCTATCTGCCCTTGCCTTCCCACAACCCTTCTTACTACTAGAACTCGCAGTAGAAGGGTCCTCAGTAGATTTATTCTGGCCAGTACCAAAGCTAAGTACTCCTCCTTTCTGGATACGCTTTCTTTTGCGCTGCTTTCGTCGAGATGCGGCCT